>CAKAOI010043343.1:0-61816 GCA_916701655.1 Sebastiscus albofasciatus | reverse complement strand
AAACGGCGGTACTGCAACTTCCGTGTCCGTCACGTGATGCATTGGGCCCAAAAATACTTTTTCCCATAGACTTACATTGGGAAAGAGACGTCTGTAACTCAGCGGATAATTTTTTTTTTTTAGGTGAATAAACTTTCCAGTACGAACACCTAAAAAGCCCTTATTTAAAAAATAAGTTTTTAAAGTTGTAAAATGAACTAATAGCTGAATCCAGAGTTATTTCCCTTCCTCCGTTCATGTGAATGAGACTCAGACCGAGGCTGGAGCGCATGCCATGACGACGGCGTGACGTTGGGACCCTGTGACCGAATTACGTGACCGAGCGGACGCTACTGCGCATGTTCCATGTGCCCAAGATCCGGGTATTTTTCCAGACGGAAGTCGAGCCATTTAGGCTTCATGCGCCACTGAGCAACTTTCATAGGAATGAACGGGGCCCCGCCTCCAACGCTGATATCTAGTTCTCTTAATACATCCATGGGGATGACCTGTTCTAACCGATGGACACATCTCTCTAATAGACACCCTGTCTGCAACAGTGAAAAAGTTGACACAAACATTGCATCACAGATGGCAAGGTTAAATAGGCTAAGCTTGTAGGCAAGGCTAGGCTCAGAGCTAAGCTAACATGGCAGCAATAGGGGCTATGGCTAACAATAAGATTGATTTGAAAATAAATTTCACAAGTCTAGCATGATATTGAGAGAAAGTTACAGAGTAGATTGGAGTGAAGATAACAGTTGTCGATCTCAGAAATTGTGATGTGCGTCACAGGAAGCAGCGTCAGAGTTGTGACAAATATAAATTAAAGAAAATATTTTATGATTGCCAATACATATTGAGAATTCACATCTGTATATGGAGGTGTAGAATATTTGCAATCTCACGGTGGAACTTTTATACACCACTGTATCCTTGCATGTGTGTGCAGTTGTTTGTCCCTCAGGGTTGATTGACACAACAAGATTTCTTCAACTAATTAAACTGCTATTGTAGCGTCTTTTAAAGATCGAGCAGCTGGGAGACAACCCTGAAGCAAAACCTGAGAGGGGAGTTTTCGCCCCCAATCTCCTACCATTTGTGTGGGCTGACTTAATAGAGTCGACATCATATCAAAAAATCTTGCAGTGTGCATTGCCCCTAACCTGTTGTCTTAGTGTGTAGAGGTCCTTAACACAACAGATGGAGCTCCTGGGGTGTGGGTTTCCTTTTAATTACTTTGCCTCAATAAGCAATTTACATTTGATAAGGTGGCTTACAAGGCACACCAATTAATTCTCACAAATCCTTTTTAATTAATGGGAAGTGGAATTCAGGGCACATGGAGGAAATTGATTTATAGCAGCTACAACACAAAGTCTTTAACCTCAAAAGCCACAAGGAGTTGGAGCCTAACTTTCAATGACGTCTTCTAGTCTATCAATCGATCGAATAGTTGCCCAGGAATAGACTAACCTACTGGGGAGTCCTGGTGGGGCCCTATTCACCCCTCCAGCCAACCAACTAGAACTCCTTGAATAATACTTTGATTGCTTTAGCTGTGCATATTCCCATAAGAATTATTCCTAAATCAAGATCAACAAGCCCCAAGTTCAGACCCAAGTTAAGACTAACAAATCCCAAGTCCAGTCCCTATTCAAGACCGACAAATCCAGAGTCTAGTCCAAAAGCAAGACCAGCAAGACCCAAGTCAAGACCAACTATTCCTGCGTCTGGTCCCAAGTCAAGGCAGTCATGTCCCAAGTCAAGTCTCAAGTCAAGACAGTCAAGACCAACAGGTGCAGAGCCCAATCCCAAGTCAAGATCAACAAGCCCTGAGTATAGTCCCAAGTCATGATCAACAAGCCTGAGTTAAGACCAACAAACCGCATGTCCAGTCCCAAGTTAAGACGAACAAGTCCCAAACCAAGTCCAAAGTCAAGAATGTATCCCAAGTCCAGTCCCAAGTCACAACCAACAAGTCCAAAGTCCTGAATGAATGAATCAAGACCAACAAGTCCCAAGTCAGGAATGTATCCCAAGTCCAATCCCAAGTCACAACCAACAAGTCAAGAGTACTGTTATGAACAAGTCCCAAATTTAGTACTAAATTGAGACCAACAAGTCTCAAATCATGTCCCAGGTCAAGAGCAACAATAAATCCCAAGTCCAGCCCAACATCAAGACCACCTAGTCCAGCCCCAAGTCAAGAACAATACATTCCAAGTCCATTACCAAATCAATATCAACAAGTTTAGGGTCAAGTCTGAGGTCAAGACCTACAAGTCCAGAGTCCAGTCCCAACAAACAACACATTATAAACTGACTGTGGACCTTGCACAGGCTGCAGTACTGATATTTGAATTTGATATAAAGAAGAATGTGTGACCATAAAAGATGTATTGAGCATTTCAGGGTCATACTCATGTAGAAAGAAAGATAATAATGGAAAATACCTGTGTATAGTTGGATTTGTTTTCATGTTTTTCAGAAGGTCAGAAAACAAGTAGAAGCAAGTACCCACCCTCCTCCTCCTCCTCCTCTCCCCCATACACACCCCACCGCCCTCCCTTTGGAGTTATCTCTTACTCTGTGGATTGATGAGTTTTCTTCAGCCTGGTTGGCCAAGTGTAAAATCCTGTGTAATACATTCCTTTTTAATTTGGGTCGCCACCAGTCGCTGCATACAAATGCAGTGCATGCAGTCTTGCAAGGCCGGCATGTAGGTGGCTCTTAGTCCTTTTCTGCTTCATAAAGCCCCCCCCAGTCTGCTGACTAACAACCCCTTTCAGCATCTGACTCAAATTTAGATTACTCTATCGAGTCATTTCTCTGCCCCTGTGTGTGTGTGGGTCTGTGTGTGTGTTCAGGTTACACTGTGTTAGTCTGAACCTCAACCTATCAACAGTGAGCAATTAAATTGTAAAACCATTTAAAGTGTGAATATTAGTGCCGAAAGCTCTTTTGAGTATGGACACGCCGCATTTTAATTCACTCTATGATTTAGTCATGAATTTAAAATTGCGAAAGCCCATTTTGTGTGTGCGTGTGCACGCGCGTGTGCTGAATACTACTAAAGCTGCAGCAAAGGTGAGTGTGTGTGCTGGAGAGGTCAGGGAAACTTTGAAGAGAGATTCTGATTTGGAAGATTCTCTCTGTTTTGCCTCAAAGCGAGATTAAGTAACTTTTGCCAAACAGCTGCAACTGTGGTATTTACAGGATCGTGGCACATTGAGTTTCATTTAATTTCCCAAGGTTCTATTGAATGAGTCATTATAAAGATATCATCACGACACCACACATCTCCATTTGGGTAAGAAAGCAAATAGCCCGTGCCAAGTTCTTGTTAACTTTTACAGAGGAGCAATGAAAGCATCCAGACTGGAAACATTACAACTGGTATGGGATCTGCATGGCTCATCTGCAGCAGATGCTTAAAACTGCCCAGAACATCATTGGTACCATCTACCAAGCAGCAGTGATATCGGTGAGGTGAGGTGCCTGGGCAGAGCCCAAAGGACACTAAAAGGCAATACCCACCCCAGCCATAGCCTGTTCACCCTGCTGCCATCTAGCAAGTGATACAGAAGTACAGCATCTACTGTCCATTTTTCCCTTTTTATTTCTTCCTTTAATGCTTCTTTTATATATGGGGCTATACATGGGCTTGAATACAGAAACAAAAATATGGATCTGTAAAATGAGCTGATGACGTCTCCAGCCATTTACAGGTCATTACAGCCCTCACGATGACAAAGACCCAATGACAGAGGCCAAAGAAAAGACGAGACCCAATTTCATGCTGACAGATAATGTTCATGTTTATCTGTCTCTGTTGATCTATTTATTCTTCTCTCCCATACTCTGTGTGTGCTCCTTTTGTGTCCTTTTATTCCGCCTTACCAAAGTATAATTAGATTGACAATTGTTCGGGTTTGTTTGGCTCGTTCACAGCTGCCGTTGATTCCCAAGCTGCAGGTATCATCTATCGTACAGAGTCACGCAGGTTGATTCTTTGTACCAACTGACAACTAAGTAAAGGAAAAAAGGAAGCATGTACATGTGTTCATTAAAAACAGATGCAGCCACTCAGATTTTCCCCGCCCAACCGATGGCCTTCTGGCTTGGCTACTTTGACGGCGCCAATTGTGGGTTTGTATTTTACATTTCATGCTGCCTGATTTCCAGGCTCTGGCCTTACGAGAGGAGAGATAGCCTTATTGTCAAATAATCAATTTAGTCGTTTTTGTCAAAACTATGCAAATAAGCGAAATTACAAAAAAATGGTTGATGAATAAACCAGGTGTTTAATATAGTTGAATGCTTGCATTCCTCTGATTTCATGTGTTTTTATGTACCATCTTAAATCCTTAATGTTAATAGAGTGCTACAGGAATGAGTCCTAAAACCCAGAAATGAGTTAGCATTTTAGCACTTCCAGTTCCCTCGTCTGGAAGTCAATGGGTTTATCGAATGGGTTTTTAGTTAGATGCCTGAAATAAGGTCTGTGGTTAACACAAGCTGAAGAGATTTAACGTCTTGATCTACAATATTAGTAAATCAGTAAATATCCCACTTTAAATTTGAAGCATTTATGTGTCTTAAAAAGGCGGTTGCTAACAAGTGGCTAAACAAGACTACTAAACGTCATCACGTCGACTCGTCAGCCTTTACAGCCTCGTTGTTTATACTCGCGCTCATGCGACCATGGTGTAGTTTAGATAAAGTTAGCATTTTAATTCTGGCGAGTGCAATTTTTTGTTTTCCACAGAGCTTATTTTCTGCAATAATCCAAAACCTAATGGAAAAATCTCATTGGCTTTTGGTCGAGGGAACCCAGGGCGATGCTATGTTTCTGTGGAAACCTAATATGCCATGCTGAACACCCATGTGCCATTCTCTTTGTTTATCTTTTTCATTTTTTTAAAAAAACGCCTCCGGGCTTCCTCTGGTAACCCTGCGTTTAACGTCACAAAGCCATGAACTGTGAGAAATTCCCTCAGGCAGAATGCTGACTTCTGGAAAGTGTTCATAAACGGCTCAAAATATCAAGTCAAACTTTATTTTTATTGCACACTTAAAAAAACAACCACAATTGACCAAAGTGCTGAAAATGTACATAATAAAAAAATTAATACAAAGCAAACAACAATAAGAACAGAGTAAAACTACAAACATAATGTGCACATAATAGCAGTAAAAGAGTTGCAGCACAACAGAAGATAAACGCCAGTGAGAAGACGTGAGTCAGCAGCGACTTAAATTATTCTACGGTCTGAGCTGTTTTAATATGAAAAGCTAAACTGTTCCAGAGATTAGGGGCGGCCACCGCAAAGGCTCTGTCTCCTCCGTTTAGAATCAAATTCTGTGGACATCCAGGAGCATATGATTGGTCGACCTCAGTGCTCTAACTGGTATGAAGGTATTAAGGTGCAATAGTTCTGCTAGATAAGGTGGTGCCAGCCTATTTAAAACCTGCAAAATAAGCAATCAAATCTTAAAATCAATCCAGAAAGGGACAGGAAGCAGGTGGTGGAAGGCTAAAACTGGTGATATGTGATCACTTTTTCTTTTCCCTCAGATATCTTGACATTATTCGTGAGTTGCTGCAAATCTTGAATCTTATGTTTCTTAAAAATGGACTCCATGGGCAGCATATTCAATGAAAAGAGAATAGGACCCAACATGGAGCCTTGAGGAACCCCACAGGTAAGTGGGGTGGCATCTGAGGAACATTCGCCTAGGTCAGGGGTCAGCAACCTGCGGCTCCGGAGCCACATGCGGCTCTTTAGCTCTTCTCCAGTGGCTCCCCGTGGATTTTTTTTTTAATTAGTGGAAATTAATAACTGTTTTTTGATGTTTACATTTTCATTTTTATTAATCACTGTTGTAGGTCTATGGTATGACGGTACGACGAAGTATTAGGGCCAGCTTGAGGAAAAGAAAATAAATCTGAGATTTCAAGACTAAGGTCATAATATTACGAGAAAAAAAGTTGTATTATTATGAGAATAAAGTCATAATATTGGTATATATATATATATATATATATATATATGTATAGTAGTATAGTAGTAGTAATTTTACAAGTTATTTGCTTTTTTTCTCATACAGATGTGACTTTATTCTCATAATATTACGACTTTTTTTCTCGTAAAGCTATGATTTTATTCTCGTAATATGATTTTTTTCTCGTAAAGTTATGACTTTATTCTCAAAATCTCAGATTTGTTTTCCCCTCAATGTGACCCCTACCTCACTGCAAATATTTTGCGGCTGCAGACAGATTCTTTTTTTCTTTTTTTGTCTAAAATGGCTCTTTTGATAGTAAAGGTTGCTGACCCCTGGCCTAGGTGAACTGAAAAACTCCTATGTGACAGTTGCGACTGGAACCATTTGAGGGCAGTACCTTTAATGCCCACACAATGCTCAAGGCTTGATAAAAGTATCCCATGATCCACATTGTCAAGTGGCCGGGTCTAAAAGCACCAGAATAGCAGAGTTCCCTGTGAGAGAGCCCTCGCGCACTTGACGATGAGACAGTGGAACAGCCCTAAACCCTAAACGGACTTTGTGGGAACGCACCTCAAAGCCCGTGAGTGTGGATATTGGGATTTGGCCCCATGTCTTTTTGCCCATGCCGTTCTCTTCTGTCCCTGAGGCAAAGTTATCTGGTTTCACTGCTGGGGGGTGGGGGGGTTGGGCTCAGGACCATACCATCCTGCTAATCTTAGCCCTCAGATAAGCAAAGAGGCAATTACCCCTTATCAGAGAGCCCCAAGGAGAGATGTGGAGGAGGATAGCGTTCATTTTATTAACAGAGGTGTTGTGTTGCAAGGTGGATGATGTTGATGAGCTGTAAGTCATTATAGCTGAGCAACTGTCCACAATCTCCTTGACCTGATTTATCTCAATTTGTTGTGCTTGAGGGAGAGAGAGAGAGATGGGAAGATGGCGGACCAAGATGCTTTTATTCTGAAAGAAACATCTGGAAACAGAAGCAGGGTTACTCCCCTATACAGCTCTTTTTTTTTTTTTTATCTATTCCTCATTTGTCAAACTCCTTCACAGCTTCATGCATAAACACACACTGTCACACACACACAAACAGATGTCTTCATTTGCCTCCGCACCGCCTTCATAAGGGGTGGTGTGTGTGTCGTGTGCAGAATGAAGGTTGTTGCTGAGTGTGCTGTTTTCCCCGCCGTGCCACCCTGCCTGATGGCAGTGGCCACTGAAGCCTGACGAATTTGTCTTCATTCTATACCAAGGACCCAAGTCACTGTGACACGAAGCAGACAGAGAAACACTGGATAGCTCCCGCCTGGCTGAATGGAGCCGGGTGGATAAATCACATTACAGCAGTGTGCATGTGTGGCCTATGGCGTATATGTTGTTGCATCTTAAGGGACAAGTCTATGGGTATTTCTATTGAGACATTTTTTTACCTGTTCAAAATGTACCTTAAATGGAGATTTGTCAAGTATTATGTAAGTAATAACCTTATCAACATGGCAGTGGGTAAATATGCTTGTTTTATGCAGATGCATGTATATATTAAAGGTCCCATATTATGCTAATTTTCAGGTTCATACTTGTATTATGTGTTTCTACTAGAACATGTTTACATGCTGTAATGTTGAAAAAAACCCACTTTATTTTCCTCATACTGACAGCCTGAATATACCTGTATTTACATTTATTGAAATGCTCTGTTTTAGTGCATTTCAACGGAATTGCAACAAAATTGCGTTGCCTGGCAACAGTTTGGGTCC
This sequence comes from Sebastiscus albofasciatus, assembly GCA_916701655.1. NCBI lineage: Eukaryota > Metazoa > Chordata > Actinopteri > Perciformes > Sebastidae > Sebastiscus > Sebastiscus albofasciatus. The sequence continues at coordinate 54,062 of CAKAOI010043343.1, read as the reverse complement.
ATGTTTACATCCTGTCAGCTGATGTCATTAACATACACTGCAACCAGGAATAAACTGGGACACATTTAGAATGTTTACGTTGAAATCCGTGTAATGGTCTATATATTGTATATTTGTGACATCACAAATGGACAGAAATTGGCTTGTTACAAATGGACTTAAACCTGCTTTATAATATACAAGTCATGAAAATTTCCCTTTTTACAATATGGGACCTTTAAGTAAAATATATTATTCTGGAAGGGCCATTCTTCATAATGAGTATTTTTCCTTTAAGTATATTTTGACACTAATAGTTTTGTACTTTTACTTGAGTAACATTTTGAATGCATGACTTCTAACAGTATTTGTACATTGTACATGTTTTAAGGCTGTCAATCGATTAAAATATTTAATCGCTATTGATCCATGATTAATTGGAAATTAATAACACATTTTTTATCAGTTCATAATTTGCGTTATTATCGCGTTAACTTTGACAGCCCTAGATTGGATATGGAATTTACTCAAATGGTGAAAACACAGAACTCTGGTACCTCTGTTAACTCAACCAGCTTACTTGTCTTGGGGAAAAAAATGTCTGTGTAACTTAAACTAAATCTGCTATCAGACATGAAATGACAACATAATGAATGAGATCCACAGTAGCTGTTTCCACTCCTCTATCATCCATATCCCACCGCTGCACTCTGTCCGATACTGAATCCCTCTGGAGCGCTTCCAAATCAATCCCATCGGCAGAACAATTATCCTGCTCAATCACATCGGCCGGCTGATCACCTCAACGTCTGAAAGCTAAATCACACACAGATACACACACACACACACAGGCTTACACAGTAATACATAACCTTACTCTGACAGGTATGTGTCGCGATTAGACACAATTGTGTCTTATATTATATTATACTCCCGTCTATTAAATCTGTGTAATATGAAACACAGGAGACGCATTTTTCTCTTTCAGCTCCTGTGCCTCAATCAATAATAATGGGTTGGTTGGCATGGATACCAAGATGAAAGTACTTATTCTAAATTCTTAAATGAAATCTAATATTCAGATAATGGCCAGTGCTAACAGTTTTCCACAATTGTTAAAGCACATGTCTTGAAACCCTCCACCCTTTTTCTCAAAACTGTAAATACAAAAAAACAGATCTTCAAACTGCATTCATAAAACCTCTGAATCTTCTGGCAAATTCCAACAATCGCTTCAAAACCGTTTTATCTGTGCTTTCAGATCACAGCCAGTCAGACACGACTGAGCAGTCATTACACACTACATCAAAAAATGGAAAGCACAGTGTTCAGGGCATGTAGAATACAGAATAAAAAGTGTATTGTGTAAAATAAAACCCATTTTACATTCACAACGTTGTATCAGAATAAGGTTTATTGCCTTCACTTCACAAGGAATTTACCTTGGTGCTTGGTGTATACAATAGAGGTAATTGCACACAGTTTTTTGCCATTGCTAAAACACAATTTCTGACACTAGGTCGCCCTTTGTCGAAACTCTACAGGCAAAAACAAAAAACAATATACACAAAATACCTTACATCTCTTGCAAAGGCAAAAACTTAATTCAAAACCATATAAACTCAGAATGCAGAAAATGCATTCAGAGTTTTGGAGACTTGAGCTGAGGTTCTGCTCTCTGATTGTCAGTTTAAAAAATGGTTCATTATGTGTCATTTTAGAGTGTTGGCAATTGAAAAATACTACCAAAGTGACGCGCTTTGTGTCCAAATTTCATGTTGCGTCACAACAATTTCATAACTTCTTATGTAACTTACGTAATTTAAAAAGATCATGGTTTGGGTTAAAAGAATTGTTTGTTACGTAACTTCTTAAAGTGGCAGTATATTTTTGGCATAATTTTGCAAAAAATTCCATAATAACCTTTCAGCATATTATAATTCAAGTGTTCTGAGAGATAACTAGACTTCTGCACCTCCTCATGATTCTGTTTTCAGGCTTTAGAAAACCTTGCCCGTGACGGGAGACTTTGACCAATCACAGGTCATTTCAGAGAGAGAGTGTTCCTATTGGCTGTGCTCCGGTCATGTGACCGGTACTTGGCATTCCTTCAAGAGATCTCATCATGTCTCATCGAGTCACAAACTTTCTCATTTTACAGCTAAACCGTGCACTACAAGATAATTCTGAAAACATTTGAGGGGAGAAATAGGCATTAAAGTAACATAGTATTGATTCATATTTGATCAGCGCTGCCTAGTTTGACCGTTTGGTTGAAGTTCACGAGTGATTGACAGCCGGCTCTCATACACAGCCGATGGACAGCAGACCTCAGATCAGCTCTTACTGCTTGTTTTCCTCCCGTCTGTGAAATCTTGCAGATGCCGTTAGGAGCACCGGAGGACACAGAGACACATGATTTTTTTCAGGTTACCTCTTTCATGTACTGCTGTCAGAATATAGCGACCGTTTTATAACAATCAAGATTAATCATATTAGCTACAATCTCGCCTACTTCAGCTTTAAGTAGCCTACCAATTTAAAAAGATCATCACTATGTTTGTTGAGTAACTTCTTACACAGCTTACGTAGCTTAAAATAAGTCAGTGTTGACTTTTGGTTTCACACGGAACACGAACACCTGTCTCCTCGGTGAAAGCCCAGGCCATCCATCCCCCACCTCGATCCTCTCCATGCGGACTTTGATTAAAATGTATTTCTGTTGATGTTGGGAATCCGTGTAAAGGATCTTAATTGACTTTCCATGGGCATTGTTTCCGTGGTCCTGGAACATACATGGTACCACCACCACCACGTAATGCGCTGTTAAGAGGTCGTGGTAATTTCACGCATTTCTGTGATATCAGGCTGTAGTGAAATCTCAGTATACAGTATGTTCAATCCATAAGAAATATAAAAACAATTGTTAACAAAAAATGTGTTTTTGTTTATTTGTTATTAGCTATGCTAGCTGCATGGCTCTAGGCATGGCAATAGTGGTCGTTCAGTCATGTATTTTGGTCCAGACTGATATAACCCAACTATTACATAGGTTTCCATGGAATTCTGCACAGCTATTCACACAGCAGGTCTAGTGTCTTATTTCCCTAGGTTGGACAGTCCACAAAACCGCTTGAACACAGGCAGTCGCAGCCAGTCCCCAGATATGGCGATGAACAGTGGCAGTCAACATCAAAGGTGATTACTGCTCTGGTGTCAGGATATCTCCAGTCAGCTCCAAATAAGCAGATCTGTAATCACTGCACTGCTGAGTGAGGAGATGATCCTCACGCTCAGTTTCACAAATGCGGAATCAACTATTCCAAATGTCTGCTAAGGCTCTAAAACTAGAAGAGCTAAAAAAAATATATAAAACATGCATGAAAAGTGTGTGAGTGAAGGGAATGACTAAGTGACATAAACATCATTATAATCACCAGAATCAGGCCACGTGGGGGAGACGCTTTTGATTAGTAAGCTCTTTCATGCTCACTGTGAGGCAGAGACAGGGGTGACTAAGTAGATTCTTAAATATTAAAAGCCTCAGGAAAGGATTTCTGCTTTAGCATTTTTCAACACTGAATTCCAGAAGACCTAGATTTGCAAGGCATCTGTGACAGGTCATTCTCTGATGTTCTTTTGTTTCCAACTGAATCTTAATTGGAAAGTCGGAAAGGAGCTGCGGTATAAGTCCACAAGCTGGATTACTACCTGTGCAAGTTTGTTCTCATTCCCAGGGCGTTAAATACCTTTCACGTCACAGCCGTCGGTGTTAGGTACCGCCGCACAGGGCACCCTTTAGCGCAGTTATGAAACTCACTGGGCATTCCATTAACTGCACTCCGCGGCAACAACCCTGTTCTCACTCCCAACTCATCAAATACCGCCGTTTGGTAAGTGCCCCTCATCATTGAAAACTGACGCAGGGAGGCACCCTTTAGCAACAGAATGTGTCGAACCAGACTTTCAACTCCGATCTTCAGTCTGCTAAGGGCGGTCGGGAGGGGTGGTGGATGGGATGGATTGATTTATTTTGTCACGGTAGTCATTAGTTACGTGACTTGTCGGTATCGCCAGTCTCGGTAGTCACGTGAGTCAGTAGTATCGTCAGTCCCGTGAGTCACATGACTTGACGGTATCGTCAGTCCCGGTAGATACGTGAGTCAGTAGTATCATCAGTCCTGTGAGTCACATGAGTCGCTAGTCACGTGACTTGACAGTATTGTCAGTCCCATGAGTCGGTAATCACGTGAGTCGTTAGTACCGTGAGTCACATCAGTCGTTAGTCACATGACTTGACGCTATCGTCAGTCTTGTGAGTCACATGAGTCACTAATCAGTGAAGTTACCTTGAAGTTACTGAAGATGCCTAAACCTTACTGCCTGTGAAAACTATTTTGAAAAGACACTATGCATATAACGAGCGTATATTGACACGCCGTCCCCGGTCCTTCCCAAAATAATGCAAGAGGGGTACCCCGTGTGTCGGTCTCTGATGCTGTGGGGCACTGACCGTTTGGTGGTATTTGACGAGTTGGGAGTGAGGATGTGTCTGAGGAGGGAGGTGGATGGGTCCAACAAACATAAAGCTTTCATCCAGGAGACCGTTGTTCGTGTGTCACCTGGAGGGCGGTTCACCAAGACCTGGTACTGCCCAAGGTTTCTACCAGTTAAAGGGGAGTTTTTTTCTTGCCACTGTCACGTAAGAATGCATGCTCATGGGGATCTCTTGTTGGGTCTCTAGATTAAGAGTATGGTCTAGACCTGCTGAAAAGCATCTTGAGATAACTTCTGAATTGAATTGAATTGAGCCTTCACCCAAAGTCAGCTGGGATCGTCTCCAGCCCTCCCGCGACCCTGAATAGGATAAGCAGTTACAGATAATGGATGGATGAATTGAACTGAAATGTACAAACATAGTAGTTTTAAGCCCAGCCATGTAGTTCTTTCCTAAACCTAACCATAGTGGTTTTGTTGCCTAATCCTAAAGTGACGCCAAGCGGTGGTATATGTGACGAATTGGGATGTCTGTGCTCTATAATAGTGGAGCAATGCCCTAAAGGCGTTGAATGACGGAATGGGAATACTCCAGTCAAGGTGCAGAACAACATAAATGAAACAATAAAACATTGTAAGACAAGCTGAACATGGCCTCTGAAGCACAGCCGTGAGAAAGAGCGCTCACTGGGGAACAATGCTGCATTGTTGGAGTGAATGCTTGTATATGCTGCTCATTGCTCCTCTTTTGTTCTTCTACGTGCAGCACGTCTTTTTTCCGTGTGCACAGCCTCATTACCGAGACAACAACTCATATATATGGAAGCATGGCGCGGCCTCAACACTATTACCCTGAGAGAGACGCGAACAGGCTGACCTGTGGCTCTCGCTGATTGCGCGTTATCAGGCCCTTGTGCTCCTCTGGCCCTGTGATGCTTTTCTCTTCCGCCGGTCTAATCAAAAGGAAATCTGACGATGAGTTGTCCTCTGTTAGGGCTGATTTGATATATATCAGGTCACCTCACCCTTTCCTTCTTCACAGCACCTCCCCCCTCTCCACTGCAAAAAAAAGAAGACGAAAACTAATAATTGAAAGTGAGATAGCAGGCGAGGACGGAAGGGCAGAGAATGGTAGCAGCGAGCACTTCACTTGGAAATACGGCACATGCAATCCTGGTGGAATCAAAAGAGCCGGAGCAGTATTCTCCTCAGCCCTCCCTCTCAATTTGTATTCAGAGACTTGAGTTGTGCTGCTCAGACGAGAGCAAATTCAGTTTCTCATACGGAGTCTCTACTCTTGATGCATTCTGTGCCAGCCATAAAATGACCCCTATTTCTTACTCTCCATATTGCATTCAAAAAGCCACATCAACAAAAGAGTTCTGTTTGAGTTCCACATAGTGTGGACTCCGCAGTGTTTTGTTGAATTGGCTGACATGAGAGTGCAGAAAAGCATTGCAAGTTGTAGAAACTTTTTTTTCTCTCTTTTTGTCCCTTTACATTCAATGCAGTAACAGCATTTTCTAAACATGAAATAGAGCTATTAAAGTAAAAAGTAAAGCAAAAAACATATGCAGTCCACAAAATGTGTTCTACACTCTTGTGGTTCCCAAAGGCTGAGTTAATGCTGTGGTGCTGCTTGGATACGTTTTGAAAGGACTGTCACGTAAAATAAAACAGTCTCGCGGCAGTTTGTGAAATAGTCACAAAATGGTATCTATTTGATTTGTGTACATAGACACGAATTTCCCTTTTGCTTGACTTTTAACAAGATATTTTGCATTTTTTTTTTACGAATGTCCAGCAACATGTGACGCGGATGTCAATTTCTGCTCAAGTCTTTTCAAAATAAAACTTCTTAGTTAAGTTTAGGAAAAGATGGTAGTTTGGGTTAAAATAACACCGGAAGTGCCGTAACTTAAGTACGGAAGTTACGGGGCCAATAAATCATGTACACGACTCAATACATTAAATTTTGTGACTATTTCACAAATTGCCATGCGACTGGGCTGAGTAAACATTTGATGATGCAACTATAACATGTTTCCATTCATTTGTCAAACAAATTTTAAGCCATTTGTGGAGATTATCTTGCTGACCAAAACGTGTAAGTATCATAAACTTGTGTTTTCCACAGAGCTTATATTCTGCAATAACTCAAAACCCAATGGAAAAATCCCATTGGCTTCTTGTCGAGGGAACCCAGGGCGATGCTAACTTCCTGGTTGGCCTACAAAAATATGTCATCTCTGGAGCACTCTATCAATTTATCTTTTAGCCTGTTATTAGTAGAATATTAATGCATAACAAATGTCAGTGCACATTAACAGCGCCCTGTAGCCACCTCTACACATCCCTTTTGCCACTCCAGTTAAACATTCCTGGAACCGCCACTTGGTATCACTGAGGAACAATGTTGGGATTTGGGCAGAAGGCTCATATAGATGAAAGTGCTATTACGGGTCAATTACGACTCATTTGAGATTTCCGCAGCCGCCGTTGGCATTACACAGCCAATTGCACAGATGATGGCTGTAATGTGAAATAAGTGGCAATGAAGGAGACGGGGGCTGCCGTCGTATCACCCAAAAGACCCAGCAGGCGGAGGACAGCCAGGGAAAGAGGGCAGAACATAAGGAGAAACGTTACCTGTGGTGTTATTAGCACACAGTTCCGTCTATGAGAACATTTATCCATCTGTCACGGACCTGCACAGCGACTCAAACACCCCAGCTTGGATTTAACCAATGAAATATTGAGCTCATTAATGAACTCACAATGTGGCACAGCTGTGTCAGTGGCATCCATCTCCATATGATGGATATGATGCAACTTAATTATTGCATGATAAATATGACTGGTGTGTTTTATTAACTGATTATACTCTGCAATAGTTTACAATAGGGAAGTCATTAACCTAAAATTATCTAATGTCCCATTTTGATCAGATTTCATGAATGTAGTGTGGGACAGTAAAAGGTGCAGCTGGCTGTTGTGGAAATAGCTTTACTGTAATATAAACAATACCACATTATTCGTAATAATGTAGATTAGGCAAAATACCTGTGGAAGTGAGGAAAAGATGTGAGAAATTGTCGTTTGCATGATCCTGTTTAAATCGATCTAAAATAAAAAACCATAATAGCTAGAACATTCATCCTTTTTGCAGGAGAAAGCTAAGGCTTTTGTCTTTTGCTTCATCACGTTGTATGCTCATGATGACATTGTTACATTACATGCGGTGCAAAACATGGTGACAACACGCGGTGGTGCCAGAGTATTGCCGTGTAGGCTAATGGCCACTGGAAATCGTTGTTTGCATGATCCTGTTTAAATCGATTTAAAATAAAAAAACATAATAGTTAGAGGCCTTAGCTTTCTGCTGCAAAAAGTATTAATGTTCTGTCTTTCGCGTCATCATGTTGTACACTTTTGATGACGTTGTTACGTTACGTTACGCTACGCTACGCTATGCTACGTGCAGTACAAACGTGGTGACAATGTGCGATGGTGCCAGAGTATTGCCCCGTAATGGCTGCGGGGGATCGTTGTTTGCATGATCCTGTTTAAATTGCCAATTTTTTATGCAAAAATATCAATGTAGGCACTGAGGAAATATTTATATTGTAGATGAAATTATCAAATTGCCTTTGAATTCTGTTCATAAAAAAATGTACATAGTTCATATAACTTTCCCAGTGCTAAGAATCTTGATTCTACATTTAAAAATCTTTTGGATCAATACATTTTGTGTTTTTATTAAGTAAAATGTTATGAAAACATGTCAGATTTTTGTATTTTTATAATTTTAGGGGTATGGAACATTTGAAGATATTCCAAGAAATGGTAAATGGACTTGCATTTATATAGCGCCTTTCTAGTCTTCCGATCACTCAAAACTACATGTCAACATTCATACACTGATGGCAGGAGCTGCCATACAAGGTGCCAACCCGCTCATCAGGATCTAATCTAAATACTCATTTGCAAACCGACAGCACAGCCCTTGGGAGCAATTTGGGGTACAGTATCTTGCCCAAGGACAGTTCAACATGATTGGAGGAGCCGGGGAACAACTCGCTCTACCTCTGAGCCACAGCCGCCCCTGACATCTCAATAAGCCAAAATACCAATGTAGGCACTGGCGGACCATTTCTATTGCAAAGTCCAAAGAGGTGAAGCTTGAATATTGAGAAACTCCCAGGACAGCTCCAGAATCAGTGCCCTGGACAGCAGTCATGACAATACGAGGCAAACCTGATTCTGGGAACCATTCTTCCACAGAGTTACTTCCCTCAAGATCACTGTCCTCATTAATCTAGATCCCATGTGGCTCTACATTAAATGTGGCCCATATATATGTGTCTAAGTGTTACCAGGGGTATGGAGGCTAACAATCCAGTTGTTACCACACGGAGGGGCCAAGCACCACACTGCACCCTTAATGGCACATTATGCCAGATTGCAAGAAAAATGATCCTTAACACCTTGTTGTCGACCACCATTCTGACCAACCCAAGTACAAGACCCCTACATCACCAGGCTGGACCTTCTGACCCAGTGGGAGGCCATGGCGGATGTACCCAGTGCCACAGACATTGGTCCTGAGGCAGTGGCTCTCCATACCTCAAAAGTCGGGGTGCGTTTTGCCAACCACAGAGTCTTCTGCGTTATCACCACCAGCTAGATGGTTCTCCACGTCACTGCCACCACCCACAGAGTCTCAGTCATTGACGGCCGCAGAACATGTCTGCTCGTCATTGCCAACCCAATCTCTATGCATCAAGGCCCCTATGCTTGATTCAGTATTTCCTGCCGTAGGTGTTGCCAGAACATAGTGCTTCACATCTGTCAGTTTGACTCCCTCACTGTTCAGAAGGTGTGACTCCTGTACACCTCGGAGCTCCTAAGTGGCACTCTTGCAGTGGTGCCAGGTGAGGGCTCCAATGGGGCACATGGGAGTTGGAATCTTGGGTCCCTCTTCCATGAGTGACCCCTTGCTCAGTCCAAAGGGGAGTTAGAGATAGGGGACCAATCCTAGACTCCCATGCCATCCCAAGTTGCAACAAAAGCCTCCCCAAGGCTGGCTCGGCAACAGCATCAGCTTTCCCCAGTACTTCCGGCAATGGGTTGCTGAGGGCAGTGATCCAATTTAGTAATGTCTGGGAGGCATAGGCATGTGGGGAAACCTCTCTTCATGCACCAGGACAACAGACCTACGGATGCAAGTCTCATTCTATTGGTGTTACTGGTGCTACTGTCTTCTACATTGTGTTCTATAGTGTTTACTCTGTTTCCACATTTTATGTGATGTTAAACTTGATGCTGCCAATAAAGATGCTGGTCAAGGTGAAACCTAATTGTTAAACTCCTACTTAGTGCATCATGTTGCTTTTATCTATTTTCCTCACCATATAAAAATAGAAAACTGCCAAAGTTTGTAATTCATACTCCTTGAGAAATAGATTTTTTTCTTGCCAAGTTTTCTCCATCTTGACATGATAAAAGATTGGAATTTATCTCCCCTCTTACTGTCCGTGCACCTATGGTTTTCTTTCCAAAGCATTATTTGTAGCTACAGTACACACTTGTGATGTGATCATCCTGATCATTCTGTTGTGTAGGGATGGTGGAAAAAGTACTGGAAAGGTCTAGGGATATGAAACATTTTTGTTGTTTCAGAAAAATGGTGTAATATTAACATTCATACATTGATGCATGTATTTGCTGAGTGGATTGGCTGATGGTTGATCAGATATTGGCACCAGTCTGTTTCCCAGCAGTTAGGAGGTGCCTCCTCTGTGTTATTACCCAAGCTTTATCCTCGCTCTGGGATGTGGAGCTGTCTGCAATTAGTAGCCCCTTTCACACAGAGATTCCTCCATACTGCTGCAAAGAAGATCCGCCGTTACGGCGGCTTTGCTTTTTCACACTGGACAAAACAACAGTGGCATAATGCCCCCCCTCACCAGTGTGCCTCCTTTCTCTCCAGCATTACGGCCTCTTACAGCAACGTGGTGTCGGTGTTGGCTCCCAGTGAGGAGGTGTCCCTGCTGCCGGGCTTGGAGCTCACCACCCTCCGCCGGAACTCCGACTGCTGGTCGAAGGCATCACGGAAGCCAGATCTGGGTCTGCTGTGGGCTGGTCGCTGCCGAAGTCCCCGCTGGAGTCTGAGCTGAAGGAGTTTCTGGTGAACTTGTGGAAGCTGTTTTGTCGGATTTTGAAGGGAATCAGACCCGATGACGTGCATGAAGAATAACTATACAAAAATAGACAATCTTAGTCCCTAACGCGGCGGCCTGGGGTTCGAATCCAACCCACGCCCCTGTGCGGCATGTTGTCCCCCCTCTCTCTCCTTCTTTCATTACGTTTCGAGGGAAACTTCTCCTAGTTTGAATTTGACATAACACAAATACATTCAATCAAAGTCCATGGAAGTCTGCGTAGGGTTGATAGATGGGTCAAACACCAGCAAAGGCAAAAGGCAACGTACTTATTTGAATCCAAAACGTGATCTTTTGCCAAATCCAACCGAGTGTTGCCTAATCGTGAACACAATTGAGAATGCAGTTTCGAAACGGCAAAAGCGCCACGAGCAGTTCAAACACTATAATGTTGATATACATGTATGTATGAAACGTATTTTTGGTTCAGAAACATTGACACATAACATATCCGTAGTTTGAAGAAATGAACAATGCCAACATTTTATTAAGGTGACTGAGTTGGATAAACACTTTTTAAAGGGTGACTTACTGGAGCCTGACAGACTGCATATGTATGGTCAGGCAGTGCATATTTATATAATCACAAGACTTTAGGGTGCACTTGTTAAGCATAACTAGTTGCATTTGCACTTTTTACCTTTTTGTTAATTTCCTGGCTCCAAATGAAGCCCTTGTGCAGAGCAACATGGTGCAAATGATGATGTATGAACAATACAGTTTTGTTTTTGACATTAAATTGTTCTTGCGTCCCAGTCTGCTTAACAGCACATGCAATTATTGTGTCTTTACTTGACCAAGTCATGCACACCGAGCCGCATAATGTCAAGTGGAATATTTTATCATACATTGTTGGAGAGTGTGATTCAGATTGGTAACAATCATGGCTTGTCATGTCAGGTTGTCTCATTCTCAATGACAGTTTGGTAAATGTAGTTAAGAGTTTGGAGCATTTTTTCCCCACAAGTAAACTTTTTTTTAAGTTTTAAGTGCACCCAATATATATTGCTACTGCATTTATTATTTATTATTATTATTATTCTCTTCTGCATAAGAAAAATAATTGCTATTTTATTTCTGTGTCATGAAGGCAGCAGGAGACGTGTTTTATTATTCATCAGGACAGCATGAAAAATTTAATTTTACTCTTTTACTCACCATCAGCTACCTGCAGCCCTAATAACCGACTTTATTTAAGTTGCATGATACATCCAGGATATGAAAAAGAAATTCTTACAAAAACAAAATAATGAGTCTACATATTTAATAACAGTAACTGCGGTGGCTCTGATGTCCATAACCGCATGTTGACAGTGTGCATCACTTAAATTGGAGACAAATACCTGCTGCTTTCACATTTCGCTTTAGGGAGTGACCTCAATACCATGCATACTATTGTGGATGTGACCATTTCTCACAGTATTGTCAGTAAGCGTATTATTGTGCACATTTGCATAGACATAACTAATCAAATGCAGACTTGGTAATTTTGAGAAACTAGCAACAGTAAACTAGATGTTAGAAATCATCCAATAGAAAAACCCAATCCAATCTTTTCCAGTAAGTAAGTTTGTTACCTTAAATAGTTACGCTTCTTACGTAACTCATGCACATGGCATTAGTTAAGTATGTAAATGATAAAACAAATAAAGTAAAATTACACAATGTAAATCAACGTTGACTTCACGTTGAAATCACAGCTGTAACAGTTGGGAACAAGACATTATGGTATAGTGGCTGAATTCCTTACCCAGAATGTGAAAGTGAACGGAGTTAAGCTGTTGAACGTTTTTCAGGTTTGTACAAAGCGTAATGCTTCCTGTGGCAACCTGTGGTGCCTGTAGTTCTTTGGCTCCGCCCACATAAATTGGCCCCACACACATAAAACACACGAATGAGACTCTCAGTGTCGGATTGCTTTGATGATGATGAGAATTGCTCTTCACTCCACTTCATTAGCCCGACTTGAAGAGCGCAGCAGCAGCAGTCCCTCCTCGTGCATCCTCACATCCTGTCCTTAATTAGGTGTGATTTAGATGTCGTGTAAGTATAACTCATGGGTTCGATATGCAAAATTCAGCCCAGATGTGAGACAGACTTGGAGAACTGGGTCACCCACTTCCATAACTCCAGTAAATACTCAGAGTGCATCAGGTCTCTCATAGCTCACATGTGTGTCAGCTGCAGAGAGTGCTGGAGGGTGGATGGTTATCCTCCTTCCTCCTGGAGCGCTTCATTCAGTCCAGACAAACATGTGCTCTGATATTCTATTACACTGGAAGTCAACCCCGTTGTGGCCTTCACCAGGATGACCCTGATGAAGCCACAAGCCTAAACGTGATCTTACAATAAAGTTGTTCTTTATTCTACAAGTGTTGCTGGAGTTGTTTTTCCCTTTTCAATGCACCTTGGAAGTAGGTGAAGTTGTACCAGAAAAACACAGTCTCACGGCAGGTTGTGAAATAGTCACGAAAGTTGATCTATTTCATTCGTGTGAATAGACACGAATTTCCCTTTTTTTTTCTTGTGACGCTCAGCGTGACTTTCAACAACGTATTTTTGTGCGTTTTCCTATGAATGTCCAGTCTTTTCGAAATAAAACTACTTAGTTAGGTTTAGGAATAAATCGACTTGGTTAGGCTTAGGCAACAAACTACTTAGTTAGGCTTAGAAAACAAACTTGGTTAGGCTTAGGCAACAAACTACTTAGTTAGGCTTAGGAAAATATCCATTTGATTAGGCTTAGGCAACAAACTACTTAGTTAGGTTTAGGAAAAGTTTGCGGTTTGGGTTAAATGATGTAACTTAAGTACGGAAGTTACGTGACAAATAAATCAACTTTGACTTCTGGTTTCACGCGGGATAGAATACCAGTTACCTGGGCGAATGTCCCGTGTTTTTTGACCCACCTATCCACTCTGACCTCCTCCCTACATGGTGTTCGCAATTATGTGGATTACAAACTAATTGATTTTGCGCTGACCATCACAAATAATGTTTTAAATTCGTGTCTATGTACACGAATCAATACATTCAATTTCGTGACCATTTCACAAACTGCTGTCCAGAAACCCTCACTCTGCTTCTACAATATCAAGTCAGTGTTGTGTTCATAACTCATTCTCGCTCTCTCGTAATTCGGCCACTTATTTAGCAGGTTGCCAGAGAGTTTTGATAGAAAATTTAGGAGAGGGACTGGACAAATCAGTTTTTGAAAACCAGAAAGAGCTTCCAAACTGAGACTTTTAAGTAGTGCACAGTACATGACTCATTCGTGGGAACATGGCCTCTTTTCAGTACAATTTAAAGACAGATTTGCGGCTGCATAAATAAAACTGACAGAAGGAGTTCATACAGGGAACAATGACATGCAGGACATGAAACCAAAAAAAAAAAAAACGTTGCAACTATCTTAATATTAGAGCGTAATTTATTATTTAACATCAACATTCGAGAAAATGAGATGAAAAATACATGACTGAAAGACAGCAGCGGTAGTCAACTAATAAGTAGGAGAGTCCCGTGTGTCTCCTGAGGCCTGCAGACAGGTAAGTTTTGCAGCAGTGAAGCGTTGTGACAAAGTCATTGCTCATTCTGGTTGTTTGAGCTCTGAGCCCATTCCCCCTGCCAGAGATGATGTCTTTGTTAAAGGGCAGGTTTCATTAATATTGGAACAAAGTCATTGCTGGCAAAGATTAAAAACCCAAGGAAAGGATAAATAACGCTTTGTTGAATAATGCAGCAAATGAATAATTCAGCTTTGTGAAGGGGGCTGTGTGAAACAGGAAACTATCTAACGTGGAAATTATGAATGTCTTTATTTGTCTATTTTCAATTTCAGGCAGCAGGTTTTTCCTGCACAGCGTGCGGGTCGACGTGTGATATGACAAGCCTTTGGAATGGTTTTTCATTATGTAACTGGCACGCTAGAGTTGTGTTTTGAAGCCAGGCATCAAAACAGTTGTAGCAGTCAGAGAGGGATTGCCTAATTAACCCCACAGTTTTCAATTGCGGTGGACGGAAAACGCCCTCCAGTTTGCACCACACGATCCGTCTATTTATGCCGCTTTGAACTCCGACTCTGATTTTCGAAAAGCATAATTGTGCAGTAAAGAGCATCCTGCTGTCACAATTTATTGTGAAAAGTGTGTGTGCAGTCAAAGTTGTTGAGCTGCTGTGCATGACACCAACACTAGAATATTCACCTTATGTTCTGGGTAAACCGGTTGTCAGCAGAGCACTTCCGATTGTGTTTTAACTTCCGGTGTTTGCTGCAAATCGTATTTTGTTTGGGGAAGTAACCTCTTTAAATGTGCATGTGGCTCATATTCACCTCAATTATACATTAATTCAAATAAACCGCTGGACTTTATTTGCTCACATGTCTTTCAGCAAGATTTCTGCTCATATTCAAAACTTTCTACACATTCAGCATATATCCCACACATCTGTGTTCTCTCTGAGATTTTAAGAATAAATAGTTGTAAGATTTTGATAATGTACCTGCCCTATAAGTTGCTGTGCATTACATTATTCCTTTACTATTGAAAGAGCCATTTTAGGCAAAAAAAAAATATGTCTGGAGTCGCAAAACATTTGAGCGTTATGACGAAGGTAACACAGCTTATAGTCTAAGTATATAGTATATAAATCTAATGCAGTCTGGGCAAATGTGCAAATGTATTACGGAGTATTAGGGTCACATTGAGGGGAAAAAAATCGGAGATTTACAGAATAAAGTCATAACTTTACGAGAAAAAAAGCTGTAATATTATGAAAATAAAGACATAACTTTACAAGAAAAATAGAAAATAACTTGTAAAATTACTACTTTATAATATTATGACTTTATTTTCATAATATTACGACTTTTTTTCTCGTAATATTATAACTGTATTCTCAAAATCTCAGATTTATTTTTTCCCTCAATGTGGCCCTAATACTCAGTCGTAGCCTACCATAGACCTACAACAATGATAAATAAAAATGAAAATTTAACCAAAAAACAGTTATTCATTTCCATTTTTAAAAATCCACAGGGAGCCGCTGGAGAGGAGCTAAAGAGCCGAATGTGGCTCCGGAGCCGCAGGTTGCTTACCCCTGCCTTATTCGGACCATCTGAGAGACACAGAACCCCATTTGGATCTGTACACTGCATAAAATATGGACGTAGTCTCAGTGATGACACTCATAGGTTTCTGAAGAGCAAAAATTAAGCTCAAAGTGGGCGGGTCCCGGTGTCCCCGGCTGTCGCCATCTTGGCAGTGACATCTCCAGCTAATCCAAAAAATGGGATGAGCTATTATGACATCTTTTCAAAGATAATGTGAACAAGTTTGCTTTAATATTGGTAGGGACATATCCCTGCAGTCCAAATGCAAACCTATGCCAAGTCTTCAACCTTTTTCGTAACTCAACTTCATTTGACATCAGTGAAGTCCAATTCCAATATTTTGATTTCTACAAGTCTGTTAAATTTCATTGTGCATTAGGGCTGCTGAATGATTCCGTTTCAGAGGCTAAAAATATTGCGGAGGCCATAAGAATAGTCCAATTTCAAGCTCTGATTACACAGGAGGATGTATTTCTCCTGTTCAAATGCAAAGCTTGGTTGTGAGCTGAAAGTTTGCAGGAGAGTTGTATTATTCATGTGGTACAGTACATGATGTCCTCCTGGAGAGAACACATCGAGGAGACTTTTATTACCTCATCTAAGAGCTGGCTTGGTACAGTCAACTACACAAGAGGGAGGGATCCCTCTACAGTAGCCCAGCTGTTTTTTCCATTGACTGAATGAAATGCAGAGCACGGAAGAGATGAACGCCTGCCAAATGCAAACCAATGAAAATCAAACAAACCTGAAAATCACAGTCCGTCTATCCATCCATCCATTAGCTGTACCTGCTTATCCTTGAGTGTTGCTGTGAGGTGGCAACACAGTCTCACGACAGTTTTGTGAAATAGTCACGAAATTTAATCTGTTTGATTCGTGTAGAAAGACACGAATTTTCCTTTTTTTCGTGACGCTCAGCACGACTTTCAACAATGTATTTGTCATGCTTTTTCCTATGAATGTCCAGCAACAGGTGATGCATGGGTCAATTTCGCTCCAGTCTTTTCAGAATACAACTACTTAGTAAGGTTTAAGAATAGATTGACTTGGTTAGGCTTAGGCAACAAAGCACTTCGTAAGATTTAGGAAAAGATCGACTTGATTAGACTTTGGCAACAAAACTACTTAGTAATGCTTAAGAAAAGATAGACTTGATTAGGTTTAGGCAACAAACAACTTACTTGGGTTAAGGAAAATATAGACTTGGTTACGCTTTGGCAACAAACTACTAAGTTAGACTTAGGAAAATATAGACTGTGTAAGGCTTTGGCAACAAACTACTTAAGTTTAGGAAAAGATGGACTCAGTTAGGCTTAGGCAACAAACTACTTAGCTAGGTTTCAGAAAATATGGACTTGGTTAGGATTAGGCAACAAACTACATAGTTAGGCTGAGGAAAAGATCGACTTGGTTAGGCTTCAGCAACGAAATTACGTAGGTTTAGGAAAGATTGCTGTGTCAGTTTAAATAACACTGGAAGTGCCGTAGCTTAAGTAAGGAAGTTACGTGACAAATAAACCAACTTTGATTTCTGGTTTCACACGGGACATGAACACCGGTCTCCTGGGCTAAAGTCCTGTGTTTTTTGACCCATCTATCCACCCCGACCCCCTGGTTCACAATTACATGGATTACATACAAATTGATTTCGTGCTGACCATCATGTGTCTATGTACACGAATCAGTGTATTCAATTTCGTGACTCTTGTGCGACTGGGCTGGGCGTGGAGCCAATCGCAGAAAATCATCGTGAATCGTAAATGTATAAAAGAAGTGGAGCACATTGTGTTTACCGTATGCAGAGTGGAGTGAAAGGGGAAATTGAAAAGGAAAGGTCTGTAGCCTATAGCAGGATGGATGAAATCAGTTACTTAACCATCAATCTCTGGAGAATTAAGCGTGTTGACATGGGCTTGACATGTATTGCTCTAGCTGAGTATCTACCCCACCCTCGGAGGGAAAAATCACCATCCATCACACAGACAAATGCAAGACACTCATGTTGAAAAGCACTCTGTGGATATGGAGATGAGACATCTCCGACAAGAACATGTGACACGACGCTGTTTAGAAAAAGCCACTTGACAAACATTTAGGGATTTGTATGTGCATTGACATGCAGAATCACGTTTACAATTCTCCCAGGTTGTCTCATTCACACACACGTGCGCATACACTCGCATCCAGAAGGCTGCAGTGGTCAGGCCCTCACAGCTTGCTTCAAAGCCTGAGCCCAAAGCCCCCCGAAAGCACGCCCAAGGCTACCACTGGCTGCAGAAATCCCTCCTCAGCCCCCGCAGAAAGTAAAAAAAAGCAGATCCATGCAGGCTGTGGAAAGCTGGACTGGACTGAGTTACCCCTCTAAAGATGTCACATGATTTATATCGATTCACTTTGTCGTGAATTAAGTATATCAGAACCTCGTTATTGGAAATTGGATACCATACTTGTGCATAATGGCTTACTGAATGATGAATTGGCCAAAATATGAGAAATGCAGCATTAATGGACAAATGTAGTCTGCTGGTATGAAATGGATACTAAGTGGGCTAAGTTGAGAGGCCTCAGAGTCCTTCATACTTGGCATGCTTTATGTGAGGAGACGTGTCTGGAAAGTGTTATGAAAAGATGCGGACCTTGATGATGTTCCAGAGTCCGTGGTAAATAGTCTGCACCAATGGTTACACAACATTGTTTTGCCTCCTCTCCAGTCAGCAGGAAAAAATGTTGGCATTGTACATTTCTGCAAACCACGGATACGTCAAATGTCAACGTTTTCGCATGTGGTCAGAGCAAGAGATGTAATATATCGAGTGACCTTGATTGAAATTAAGGTCGTATAATGAGTATAACAAGCGAGAACTCCACTGAGGGCGAGTGGGTCAAACAAACACAGGACTTTCATCCAGAGGACCGCTTTTTGTGTCCCGTGTGAAACCAAAAGTAAATGTTGACTTAATGCTTGTGACATAACTTAACTTGACTTATTTGTTGCATAACTTCTGTATTTAGGTCACGCCACTTCCTTAGTTATTTTAGTCCAAAAATGTACTTGTTTGTTACGCAAATTCCATACTTGAGCAACACCACTTCCGTAGTTATTTTAACCCAAAAGTTGACTTATTTGTTATGCAACTTCTGTACTTGAGCAACACCACTTCCGTAGTTATTTTAACCCAAAAGTTGACTTATTTATTGCGTAACTTCCGTACTTAAGTAATGCCACTTCCATAATTATTTTAACCTAAACCACTGTCTTTTCCTAAACCTAACCAAGTTTTTTTTTTCCCTAAACTTAACCAAGTATTACAAATGTACTTATTTTAACCCAAACCACGATCTTTTCCTAAACCTAACCAAGTAGTTTGTTGCCTAAACACAGAAGAGGCTTGCACAGGAACATTGACATTCATTTAAAAACGTAAGTCATACAACATTTGATGTTACGTTGATTAGTGCCAATAATCCCGTCCTGGAAAGCTCCATTATGACAATAAATTGTGAAATAAAAAACATCTTCAAATAACACTACTCTGAGTACTTCATGATATCTTATATTTTTTTAATATTTGCCTTTTTGAGTTCCATGCATATCACATGGAAATAATGAAGTTTGGTTTCTACATCAACTACATTAATAAATATAGTATTATACTTTATGATAAACTTGTTGAAGTTAAATAAGTTATTCTTTCTTAATGTGGCAGCTGACATGATAATAAACAATAATTACTCTAAATACTCTATGTGTAAAATGGCAGAAAAAAATATGAAAAAAAGGTAACGATGGAGGGAAGAAAAAATGAGTGATAGTACATATAAAGCTACCATTGCTGCAATGCCATCATACATTTTCTAACACATAGAGACATAGACCTTTAAAAAAAATCACTGTGAGACATGGTCCCTCCTAATTGGCACGACTAACCCCTGGCTCATATTTGTCACGTAACTTCCATACTTAAGTAACGTCACTTCCGTTGTTAGTTTTAACCAAAATTTAACTTATTTGTTACACAACTTTAGTACTAAAGTACGTAGTACTTCTGTTTAACCCAAAAGTTGATTTATTTTTTTATGTAACTTATGGACGTAAGTAACGCTACTTCCGTAGTTATTTTCACCCAAACATTGAATTATTTGTCATCTAACTTCTGTACTTAAGTATCGCCACTTCAGTAGTTATTTTAACCTAGACCATGATCTTTTCCTAAACCTAACCATGTATTTCAAACGTACTTATTTTAACCCTAACTACGATATTTTCCTAAACCTAACCAAGTAGTTTTGTTGCTTAAGCACAGCAGAGGCTTATTGTATTTTAATGAGCTGTGATTTGTCTCAACACAAATTAAAATATATGAAGGGTTGAGTTGCAGCTGCTTTTCCTACAAAGTGTTTTTAAATCGAGGTAAAACAGTCCTCTTCTCGGCACTCCAGCTCAGCTACCTGTGAGCAGGTGAAGGGGAGGCCGAGGATGATTTTTAATTAGCAGAGAGAAGGAACGACTGCTTAGGCTGGCAAAAAAACAACACCGGCTCGTCTCATGCAGGCGCCCCGGAGAGGGCACAGCTAACAGTAAACATAAACACAAAGTAGGAGGGTGAAGATCCAGAGACTCCTCACACCGGCGCAAACCACAGAGCGTAGAGTTTGGCAGAAAGCTTCAGAGAATATATTGTTGTTCTCATAAATAATCAATCCATTATTGTAGGAGGAAACAGAGGTAGTTTTTCATCTTCTCAAGAAAACACACTTTGTCTCAGCACGTAAACTGTTGTGAGGCACGCCGTGTCATCAACCCCTGCTGTTTTTGAAATGCATCTCTGGAGTACAGACGTTTAGATGTTTGCATGTGTTCTCGGCTTGCAGAGCGGTCTAGGCTCTCACTGAATCTGGCACTGTTCACGTCAGCCGCTGAATACTAATACAGGAGACAGAGAGGACATGGATGATGATAATGATGATGGTGTCGAGTCAGTTTGGGACAAATCTGATTAAATCACTTGGCCACTGATTTTGGAAGCAGTAAGAATCAACATTTACTGACCATGTGTACACATCGTAAGCAGGATCGAGTTCATTAATTTCCTCTAACAGCTGATCCTCAGCAAACATGATGTACTTCACACTAACTCGGCTGCACCCCAAGTTGGTCACTAAACTTTTGAACAACTTTAGTCTCGTCCTTTTCTCTGTGCCACAAACATGCAAATCGCAAAATTAATGGAGGTAAATGGTTGCCTTATAGATCACACTTTGAGGGATTATGCCATATGAGCTGAGCTACCAATGAAAATCAAATGATTAAGTATCAACGTGTTGGCTGACCTGTAGTCAGTCGCAGTCGACCTCCAATCAGATTTCTGAATTTGTGATTTCATTTTAACAGTTCTGCCTGCAAATGAGCTGTAAGTCATGTTCATCTGAACTTTCTCAGATATCTCAAACTTTAATTTCAAAGAAAAAGACTTCATACATTAGAGACCATCTTGCGATGGGATCACACCAGCCGCGACGTCAAATCGTGCCAGGGGCTTAAAGTGGCCCCTTTCCCACTTCCTACCCACCTGCTCCCGTTGTCCTTGCTTGGACCTAACCCATTCATCAGAAAAAATATTGTCATTGTACATTTATGCAAACCACGGATACGTTGAATGTCAACGTTGTTAACGAATGTCACGTGATTTAACGTTGTGGGTGCCTAGTTGGGTTTAGGCAACAAAATTACTCGGTTATGGTTAGAAAAAAGATCATAGTTTGTGTTCAAATAATAACGTACCAACATAACATAACAACTGCCATTAGCGGACTTTCTTACATAATGTTACGTAACAAGCATAACAGCGTTGTGTAAAACAACGCTTTGTAAAGCGTAAAGTCATTGTTCCTTTTCGTTTCACACAGGACACTGGTGCCATGCCATTCCGAAACCCCAATAGTCCGAAAATGTCCCATATAACTGGTATGCCCACTGCGCTCTAAAAAAAAAGGCTGCACTGGCCTAAAAGTGATTGTAACAATTTTGTATTGCTGTAAATATGGTCATTTTTTATGCTAAATGCATTACCTGTGAGGGTTTCTGGATAATATTTGTTATTGTTTTGTGTTGTTAATTAATTTCCAATAATAAATATATACATACATTTGCATAAAGCTGCGTATTTGTCCACTCCCATGTTGATAAGAGCATTAAATACTTGACAAATCTCCCTTTAAGGTACATTTTGAACGTATAAAAAATATGTGATCAATCATGATTAACGATGGACAATCATGCGATTAATCACGTTAAATATTTGTATATATAAGTATGATATAAATAAACCATTGCTCCCTGATATCGTTGGCTTAAAAGTGTTTAGTCAGTTTCACTACAGCAAGAGTTTCATTGGTTACCTCGATGCAGAAAATGAGGAAGGGCACGCAGGGCCATTTTTTCTTGAAAAAAAAAGAAATCTTTGTTTTTAGAGGGCGACCAGCGCCCCCCAGAAGGTGGCGCCCTAGGTGACCACCTACTGTATATGGCCTATGCCTTAGGCCGGCCCTGTACCAATGAAAGACAGAAAGCTAAGCTGGGTTGCTCTGGGGGTAGGCGGGACTGCCACTCGCAGTAAGGCCTGTTGTTGTTTTGTGCTCCCTCGGTGATGAAATCACATGAAGGTGCCTGAGGATAGATGTACAGTGCAAAAATATTCAGCTCATAGAGAAACCATCTGCTCAGTGCCTGTGAGCCCCTCCTCTGGCTTTCCACAGCGCTGGCACCGCCACCTCCAACAGCCCCTCCAGTTGCCAAACTACGGAGGGCGACCGACCGTCACTTCAGTGAGCACATTATCACACTCTCTGATGACCATGTCACATAGTTTGGATGTGCCCCTTTGGCTCGGCTTTAACACGGATAGAAAGTGACTACGGTGATCGCATGCATTAAGATCTATCTATATGTGAGGTAAGCGCGCAAAATGATGAGTCAACATTAGCACGGAGCGGAAATGTTGACAGATCATTATTAAACATCTCGGAGTATTTGTTCTGCTAATGCTCTGGTAATGACTTGACTTAGAGGTTTCCCTCAAAATGAATGGATTTCAGACAGCAGCACTGGTAGGTCTGACTCCCCAATTATTCCAATTCAATCTGCCTGTATGATGCAAACACCAATCAGCTCTTCAGCAGCACATTGTGTGTATTTGTCCAGTTCAATTTCCTCCGATATCAGGCGGCTTTAGTCAAATAACAAATGTCTTCTCTCCTCACCGGTTCTCTAGGGCTCTTTTTATGACAGGATTAAATTGTCCAACCCACAATTAGGAGAAAGTAATTTCCCTGGCGTGCATCTCTTTTCACTTCTTTTCCAGTCTATCCCACAACTCCAGGCGAGCTAATTCACTCCTTCCACACCACCCCTTCCCCCACAAAACCGGAGCAAGTGGTAGAAAAATGACTGTCCTTTTCTATTCCAAAGAGATAAATCTCATTTTGTTGCGCCAGCTGCAACCTCCAATCTACTTTGGCCCCACAAAGGATAATAGACTTGCCGAGAAGCACGCAGCATTTTCCCAGTACCCTGTGCCAGCCGGCCCTAATGCAGTCGAAGTGATACAAACATCTCAATTGCATGCTTGTACGTTTCAGTTACTGTTTACATTCGTTTTGCAGGGTTCAGGCTCGGGTCTCTGCTGTTGTGTGAAGTTTAGCCATGCTTATTTAACCACTACATGTGTTTCTCCTTCACCGAAGAGGCATAGAGTAATCCAGCTGTCGACTGGGCTACGGGGAGCTGGCTTTACACGTCCGAAATAAATATCGGGAGATGCGGGCGGGCAAACGCAGAGAGACAGCGACGTCGGAGCAGACTAGCATCTGATGCTAGATGATGATCATCATCTGGAATCGGCTCAAGCAGGGAAATGTTTGTGTTTTTCTGTTTTTGGACATTGGGACAGATATACCTATTGGGGTTGGCTGCAAGCTTTAGGCTACGGTGTTTTTGCTCATACAGTCAACTATATCCAGACAGTCAAGAAGTTGAAAGTCCCGGAAGCCAGCCAAGTAGTAACTGGAGAGATGCTCCTATATGTATATTAATCGATTAAAATAGTTAATCGCTATTAATCACACATTTTTATCTGTTCAAAATGTACCTTAAAGGGAGATTCGTCTAGTATTTGAATCTCTTATCAACATGGGAGTGGACAAATATGCTGCTTTATGCAAATGTATGTATATATTTATTATTGGAAATCAATTAACAACACAAAACAATGACAACTATTGTCCAGAAACCCTCACAGGTACTGCATTTAGCATAAAACAATATGCTCAAATCATAACATGGCAAACTGCAGCCCAACAGGCAACAACAGCTGTCAGTGTGTCAGTGTGCTGACTTGACTATAACTTGCACCAAAGCTGCATGTGATTATCATAAAGTGGGCATGTCTGTAAAGGGGAGACTCGTGGGTACCCATAGAACCCATTTACATTCACATATCTTGAGGTCAGAGATCAAGGGACCCCTTCGAAAATGGACATGACAGTTTTTCCTCGCCAAAATTTAGCGTAAATTTGGAGCGTTATTTAACCTCCTTCACGACAAGCTAGTATGACATAGTTGGTACCAATGGATACCTTAGATTCTAGTTTCACTCTAGCTTTAAAACTGAGCCCGCTACAACCTAAAAATTGCAAATTGTGTTAATGCATTAAAGAATTTAGTGGCGTTAAAACTAATTTGGGTTAACACGTTATTATCGCGTTAACTTTGACAGCCCTAATATATCAGGGCTGTCAAAGTTAACGCATTAATAACGAATTAACCTTTTTAACACCACTAAATTCTTTAACGCAACTTGCGATGTTTAGGTTACAATACATCATTTTAGAATAAGCGAAATTAACACGTTAATACTGCATACAAATAACTGCACGGGTTTTGCCCCAAACTGCATGTGATTATTATAAAGTGGGCGTGTCTGTAAAGGGGAGACTCGTGGGTACCCATAGAACCCATTTTCATTCACATATCGTGAAGTCAGAGGTCAAGGGACCCCTTTGAAAATGGCAATGCCAGTTTTTCCTTGCCAAAATTTTGCCTAACTTCGTAGCGTTATTTAGCGTCCTTCCCGACAAGCTAGTTACCATGGTAACAATGGATTCCACCATTGGTACCAATGGATTCCTTAGGTTTTTAGTTTCATACGATACCAGTATTTCCACTGTAGCTTTAAAACTGAGCCTGCTGCAACCTCTGAAAGACAGAGGGCATCAGATTGTTTAGAGGTCAATACTTCTTTTGATAAAACTACCCCTAGTTGTCTAATGTGTGCATGCACACACTGGGTTCATCTTAACACAATTGTGTGGAATTACATTTCTTTCTGGTTAGGGTTTATTATGTTATGACACCCTGAGCAAGGCAAGTGTGTCGCATTGGTATATTTTAATCATCCACTTCAGTGCCTGGAGTTGTATTTGTTATGCCACACCTTACACATGGATTATTTATTTTTATACTGGGAGAGATGTTTGAGAAATCATTTCACAGGGAACTGTTTGTGAAATAAGCATCTGAAGGGACTTTCAATCCTTGGAAATGAGAGAAAGAGAAAAAACAAAACCAATGGATTTCCCTCCTTCTAAATGCTTCTGAATATTTTTTTAGGAGAGGTGGAATTATGGAATGGCTGCAAGAAGACAGGATTACTGAGCCACTGATTGGTCCCTCAGAGATTTCCCAGGGAGATGGAGAGCACAGAGAAGCTTCTAGATTTGTCCCTGTAAACTCACTAATAATGTTAAGGGAGAGGAGATAGCCTGCAGCTAGAGGCACAAGAGTGAAGTTGGGAAGCAGCTATAGCAGAGAATTCATTTTGTGGTTTGTTTATAACATATGTACATTTTTCACTTTAAAAAAAGTTTTTCCATGCAACTAGGAGTCTATTTTCAGGGACAAAAAAATAAGAAAAACTTAAGCCAAGGTATACTTTCTAGCTTTTTCCAGAGAAGTTATTTTCAGTGTGTCCAATAATTTGGTTTATACCTCCAAAACTAATACCATTTCTATCATGTGCTTTATGCTGAGAGCCGTGTAGCAATTATTACATGCTAATATGCTAAAATAAACTGGTGATTGTGGTAAGTATTACCTGATAAACTAACACATTCTCACACCCAAGTTGTCAAAAAAAACGACGCTTAGTCAGTGGTGCTAAGTATGGCGCTCTAGCGTCAGTTTTGGACGTGTCAGGGACAGCATGTAAATTTCCGCTCGTTATGTGTCTTTTCACAGTTAACTTCCATGTTTACAGGAAATGTATAGTTTCCTCTCATTACATGCATACAATCTTTTTTCAAAATTTCCTTCCAATGTAGGTTTGCTTAGTTTTTACGTTTACTTGGTTAGGTTTAGGCAACAAAGGTATTCAGTTAGGCTTAGGAAAACTGTGGTTTGGCTTAAAATAAGTAAGTTTGTTACGTAAAATAAGTACGCTTGTTAGGTAACTTACGTACGTGGCGTTAGTTATGTACGCAAGTTATGTAAGAAATATAGCTGTCAATCGATTAATATATTTAATCACGATTAATTGCAAATTGATCACACATTTTTTATCTGTTCAAATTGTACCTTAAAGGGAGATTTGTCAAGCATTTAATACTCTTATCAACATGGAAGTGGGCAAATATACTTGTTTTATGCAAATGTATGTATATATTCATTATTGGAAATAATTAACAACACAAAACAATGACAAATATTGTCCAGAAACCCTCACAGGTACTGCATTTAGCATAAAAAAATATGCTCAAATCATAACATGGCAAACTGCAGCCCAACAGGTAACAACAGCTGTCAGTGTGTCAGTGTGCTGACTTGACTATGACTTGCCCCAAACTGCATGTGATTATCATAAAGTGGGCATGTCTGTAAAGGGGAGACTCGTGGGTACCCATAGAACCCATTTTCATTCACATATCTTGAGGTCAGAGGTCAAGGGACCCCTTTGAAAATGGCCATGCCAGCTTTTCCTTGTCAAAATTTAGCGCAAGTTTGGAGCGTTACTTAGCCTCCTTCGTGACATACCAGTATAACATGGTTGGTACCAATGGACTCCTTAGGTTTTTTTAGTTTGATCTTCAAAATCTGAGCCCACTACAACCAAAAAATCGCAAGTTGCGTTAATGCGTTAAAGAAATTAGTGGTGTTAAAACAAATTAGCGTTGACGCGTCATAATCACGTTAACTCTGACAGCCCTAGCAAAATCCCTAAACAACCAGTTTATATGAAGGTGGGGGTGGAGCACTGGAACCCTTTGATAAAATCCAGCAAGCCTTGTTAAAAAAAAGATCTCTTCATATCCATAAGTACACAAGGTCAACACATAAGACACAAAAGCACACACCCCTACATGCCAACAATTGACCAGCTGGCTAACCAGCAGTGTCCTCAGCCACAGTTAAGCATGAGTTTTGCGAGGTAATGATTATGCTAGCAGTTAGTTATCTGCTGAAGGCTGTCACGCACTTGACGGATGTCTTTTATTTGCATCCGAGTGATGAAGAAAAATAGACGCAGGGGTCTTTTCCCTCCGTATGATTGAGTGTGCCGGCAAGCGTAACCTTGCCGCTCCCTCTTTTTTGGTATGGATGTCTATATTCAGCCGACGTGATGAATTTGCCAGAGCTGTGTAACTCCGGCAGTGAGTGAGATCGTTCATCTGCTGCCATGTAAAATTGCATTGAACTGGGGCAATCCCTCAGTAGAGGCCTAGTACAGAACTTTAATCAAGTTTACTGCCATGGAGAGGGAGCAGAGTGCGAGGCATTTACATATGGAGACAGGCCCATCTCGACAGAGCGGACGGCCGTGAACGAGCCTTATAAACATTTCAATCTAGCAGGCATGTTGATATTGTCACATTTTAAGGATAGCTTTGAGTGATCATCTCACTATGAGAATGGTTATTGGTTGTGGAGATGCATTACTTCATACTGGGGTAAAGAGGCTATTGAGAAGCACCCATACTGGATCGTATCATATTTAATTGTTGCAACATTTATTTTTTTTTTGCTCAGTGGCCTACATCAGAACGTTCTCATTCCCAGGGAGTCAAATACCAACGTTTTCCATTAACTACAATGTAAACCCATCCGTGACAACAGTTAACACTAAGGGAAAGTAAGAGAAAACAAACACACTAAGGGCGGGCAGGAGGGGAGATGGATAAGCCAAACAAACACGGACATTCTGTGTGTCATGAGTACGCATATTAGCCTTTTTCATATGTCATTTGTACGCCAAGGGTTCAGGCAAGAAAACCACTTAGTTAGGGTAAGGGAAAATGTCACAGTTGGGCATAAAATAAGTAAGTAAACTAAGTGAAATGCGTGGGAAAACATGTGATAAATGTCACTAATGCAATGTAACATTTTCAGGTCAAGGGACCCCTTTGAAAATGGTCATGCCAGTTTTACCTCGCCAAAATTTAGTGCAAATTTTGAGCGTTATTTAGCCTCCTTTGTGACAAACTAGTATGACATGGTTGGTTGGTTTTTCTAGTTTCATATGATACCAGTATCTTCACGCGTTAATGCGTTGATGTTAATGTGTTGATATATATTTATTGATGTATATATTGTGATGTTTTGATGTTTTAATTTTGTCTAATGTTTTATTGCACTAATCGTACTTGTGTTCTATGTTCTTATGTCTTGTATCGCCTTTCCTTCTGTCGCTGCCTCTTGGCCAGGTCGTCATGTGTAAATGATAATTGGTTCTCTTAAGGTAAATAAATAAATTAATAAGAAATTAGTGGCGTTAAAACGTATTTGCGTTAACGCGTTATTATCGCGGTAACTTTGACAGCCTTAGTTTTTAGTTAGATGCCTGAAATAGGGTCTGTGGTTAACACAAGCTTAAGAGATATTAACGTCTTTTGTGAATTTTGAGGCCTTTACGTGTCTTAAAAAAGTCAGTTGCTAACAAGTGGTTAAATGAGACTACTAAACGTCATCAGGCTGAAACGTCCACCTTTTGCCTCGCTCTGTGTACTCGTACTCATGCAACGGTGGTGTAGTTAGTTTATAGTGTGTTTTTTTTACCCCAAAAATCATAAAAGTGGTGTTCATTTGTGAAGATTATCTTGCTTAACAAAACATGTAAGTATCATAAATGTTTGTTTGCAATAATCCAAAACCCAATGACCAACCCATTGGCTTTTTGTCAAGGGAACCAGGGTGATGCTAACTTCCTGTTTGGCCTACAGAAATATGCCATCCCTGGAGCACTGTACGATGAGCCAACTTTTGTGTTTGGCTCATTCAGGAGTTGGTAGAGACCAAAAACAGAGCTAAAAGAGAGTGAATGATGGGCTTGCAATCATCAGGTGGACACAAACACCACTCCAAATGAATGATCATGTTGCTCCGTAACTGCTGGGTGTTTAAATACGCAACTGTTTGCTGACAAGTTCATCGTATCAACGGATTGGAATCACAACAGGCGGTAGTTTGCTCAGTCCATGGGGACTTGGCTTGGGAATGATTAGCAATGGATTATCACTGTTCTCCTTTCCCAGCATCTCTAATGGTCAACAATGTAGTCTGCGTGCGAGAGCTGTGCAGCTCCTTCAAAACAAAAGCAGCAGAGCCGCCATGCTGTGGAGCGAGAACGGTCAGTTTATCATGTGAACCTCGGCTGATCTGATTTCCATCCCCTGCTGTCTCACTTCACAGCCAATCATCTCTGGCTACGCTGTGAGGAAGCCACACGTACCGCGGAATGATGCGAAGCATCTATCTCCCACACAAAGAAATGTCACAGGTCAATTTGAAAGTAATGGAGTGGAGGGAGAGCTAAAGGGTGCAGATGCTGGTGATTCATATCAATTCAATTTTACCTTTAGTGGAAAAAAGTGTTTGAAAGGTCTGAGCCTTTATATGTTGACTACAGCAATAACAAAATTGTATGGCTGATACGGGCGGTAACACCGGCCCGCCATATGTCAATTTAAAACAAGAGGAGGGGTGGGGGCTGCAGTTTCTTTATGCAGGTTATCACTGCCCCATCTAGACGACTATATCTGACTTTTGAGTTTTCCGTTAAATTAATAAATCTGTTAATTTATGCATTCACACAATGCAATTTTTTCTTTTGCCATTTGTCCTTCCTGCATTTGGCAGATTCAACTAATATTATAGTTTGCTGTTGGTTTGTAAAATGTGCAGCTCTGCTGACAGTAGACTTGTTCATGTTTGTGATTGGTCATATGCTGCAAACCTCGCCCCTTTAATGTGAACATGCTCGTAGCCATGTTGAGAAACCCTGGGTGGACTTACCAAGTTGATAACCACCGGCATAGGACCGCTTAGTGTGATTGCCGTTGTTAGAGTTAGTTAAGCCAGATAACCAGAAGATATCTTGGGTATGTTGAACTCGCTTCGTAGTACAGGCATCTATAGCATTAAAGGACCAGTGTTTAACATTAACAGGGATCTGTTGGCAGAGATGGAATATAATATGAATAAGTATGTTTTCTTTAGTGTATAATCACCTGAAAATATGAATTGTGTCTTTGTTAACTTAGAATTTGGCAACCGTAGTTCTCCTACACCAGTGGTTCCCAACCTGGGGTCCGGGCCCCCCTTAGGAGGGATCACAGGGGGTTTCCCAGAATTTGTCTGCACTGAGGTTGTGAAAATTAGATTTGCACATGTATAACTAAAATCATAATAACACACTTACTGGATAATTTATACAAAATTCTGAATATAAAAGTATTTAAAAAGTTTTTTTTGCTGTAGGTTGTTGTAGGTCACATTCTGTTTAAACTCGGTATTTGTGCACAGAGCGTTGTAAAGTCTAAAAGTCAAAACTTATTAGAGAAAAGATTCAAAAAAAGTATAGATGTAATTCATCAAAATTCACATGTTTTTGTCTAACACAATATTCTGCTTCAATACATATTTGTTGGCATTTAGCCTTTCAAAAACAACTTTTTCACTGCTCTCCCACTGGTCACAAACAAAGGGAGGCACGCACTGATGAGTTACATGCATTATTAAAGAAAGTTAATTTAATAAAAATCGAACTCATTTGATACGATGAATCGCTTTATTCAAATTGAGGAATTTGTTCGAGGAATTGGAATTTTTGTTACAAAATCTTTGCTGGGGAGGGGGTGGAGAAGTTTCAGTTGCAGTTGGTTGCAATCTGCAACCTCACCGCTAGATGGCGCCAAATCCTACACACTGCCTTTAATACATGATACAAACAGAAATGTCATATAGCTGTTACCCTCGTTTGAAGTTATCTTGTTGTGTCTTACTCGCATAACGGTAGAGGACAGAAACATGCATCGATTTGTTTTGTTTTTTGCCAATTTTCTGGAATTTTGGTTAAAAGTTGCACTAAAATTGGATAGAAACTTGACTGACAGCAGTGTGGCTCAATTTTTGACATTTTTAAGAACTAAAATCACTCAATAAAAATCATGTGCAACTTTCCTGCCAGTATTTCTACTGTATACTCTGAGTTTATTTGAGAAAATAGTGTCAAAATGTCAGAATCCCCATTTTGTGGTTATTAGATCAAACTGGTATCTTGAAGGAGCATTCTTTCCTGGTGCTTGAAAAATGACAGCCAGAGTGAATAGGGTGATGCTAGCGTTTTGTCCCTGTATGCATTCTCACACTAAATGTCACCATGTGCAGTCACTCAGCACTCGGCAAAGAGGTGAACACTACTATCAAAACGTCTTGTAAATACACACAAGCTCCTTCACATCTCCCACCCGCCCTTCTCCCTTTTCCCTGCCTCCTATATCCCTCTTTCTCTTAGACCACCCACTCTGTCCTGGACTGAGTGCAGCCAGCTCAGCAGCCCTTCTCTCAGGGCCCGGTGGCCTCTCATGAGCTCACACAACAGGAAGTGGTAGGTGGAGGCGGTGGCCACGCTCTGACCAGGCCTCTGTCGGCACTACAGAGTAGGAGGCTCGGGAGATGGAGGTGGTGGGAGGACTGTCGCCCCGAGACAATGATTTCAGGCCAGTTATATAACAGCGTCCTCTAAACGGATTTTGGATGGAAGGTTTGGAAGATCTCATAGGCGGGTAATGTGATGATGCAGCCATCTTTATGTTCCACTTGGCACGCTGTGCAAAATGGAAGACTTTCGCCCACGTGGAGGCACTGCACATCTGCATACAAAGGAGAGAACTGAAGGAGTATTTCCGGCTGATACTGAACTTGTAGGTAAAGTCAGATATCAGCCAAGTCAATGTTATCCAACTTTGGCACAACAGTTCATCTTTGGAATCTTGGATGGTTACCAGAAAAGTGTTTCCAATGTTCTGTGGAGTTGGTTCAGGGGTTGGAGTCTATAACAACCTTTGTTTTTTACATAAAATGTATCTTCTTTTTTGTTTTTTCTGAATTCCTGATTCCTATCCAGCCTTAAGGAGACGAAAACCCATATCACTGGGTTCACACTGGCAATCTTCAGCAATAGTTTCAGCGTCTGGTCTGTTTTCTCTGCATGCCGTGAGCGAATCTGGCAAGAAAACACACTGATAATCTATTATATACGATATAAATGATATATTATCTGAAGAAAAAATTGGGAGTGCTGCGCTGGGTCAGTAAACTCGGTGTTGGTAATGTTGGAGTAAAAAAAACAGGTGCTCTTCAAGGACGGGGCAAGTCAATAATAAAACACAGTGAGCTTACTTTGAAAGAAAGTCATTGGTATAGGATGGCAGTCTGGAAAACATCCAAGGCACCATTTTATTATTTTTATTATTTAGACGTGGATAACACCAACGTGTTTCGATTCAACAAGTCTTCATCATCGTCCTTGATGAAGACTTGTTGAGTCAAAACACATAGATGTTATCCACGTCTGAATAAAGAATTTTTAGAAGATTTATAATTCACAATCAGAGTGCCTAGGATGGTTTCCAGACTGCCATCCAATACCAAGGACTTCCTTTCAAAGTAAGCTGGACAATCACTGTTTTTTATGGTTATTTGATATATATTATAATTAATATTATATAGGGCTGTCAAAGTTAACATGATAATAATGCGTTAATGACATTTTTTTTTTAATTTCTTTAACACATTAACTTAATTGATCTTTCCGAGGTCGTAACGGGTTCAGTTTTAAAGCTAGAGTGAAGATATGACACTAAAAAACCAAAGGAAACCATTGATACCAACCATGTAATAGAAGCTTATCGCGAAGGAGGTTAAATAATTCCCCGAACTTACAGTAAATTTTGTAGAGGAAAAACTGGCATGGCCATTTTCAAAGGGGTGAAAATGGGTTCTACGGGTACCCACGAGTCTCCCCTTTACAGACATGCCCACTTTATGATAATCACATGCAGTTTGGGGCAAGTCATAGTCAAGTCAGCACACTGACACACTGACAGCTGTTGTTGCCTGTTGGGCTGCAGTTTGCCATGTTCTGATTTGAACATATTGTTTTATGCTGAATGCAGTACCTGTGAGGGTTTCTGGACAATATTTGTCATTGTTTTGTGTTGTTAACTGATTTCCAGTAATAAATATATACATATATTTGCATCTGTCCACTCCCATGTTGACAAGAGTATTAAATACTTGACAAATCTCCCTTTAAGGTACATTTTGAACAGATAAGAATGTGCAATTAATTTGCAATTAATCACGATTAACTCTGGACAATCATGCGATTAATTGCGGCTAAATATTTGAATCGATTGACAGCCCTAATATCATATTCATTTGGAGAAAATTAAAAAGTGGCAGCCTCAAACCGGAAATATCATCCTCAGCCAAGAAACATCAACATTATCAGATTTCAAACAGCCGTATTAGGTGAACCGTGATGTCCTGTGTGATGAGAGGCTGGTGCAGGTGCAGCTTGATGACTGGGCTGCGGACCAGAAAAAACAGGTCACGGAGTAGCAAGGTGGAGGAGCACGCTCCCACTGCGCTCAGCAGGCATCTGCTGCTGCAAAATAAAATGGGCAAGATTCTCTCTGAGGTTTTCTAGGCACACACTCACACACAAGACCGCAAGGAAACCCACACACAAAGGGTCAGTGGTGCATGACTAGATATTTGGCAGGAGATATCTGCTGCCACCCCAATACAATGGATGCAACTGGAATTCTGTTAGTGATGTTCACAGCAGAAATCCAGCTCTTGTTAGAGTCAGTGTCCACATTAAGGCCTTTACACTAATGAACATCATGAAAATGCAAAATACTATATTTCTAGGCCTTTTATTGTGAAAGGTAGGATTGGAATGAGTGGATCTGGTATGCATTGCTGTGTTTTTGTTTCATTAACATAGGCACAACTTAACCCGTTCCGGACAACGTGATACCTGTATACGCAGTGTGAAAGTTCAGAAAATCGATTTGAGTGTGGATTGCTGGACACTACTCACCCTCAGTGGTTGCCATTTGGCTACGTAGCGGAAGCGAAGGAACCACCAAACTTGTGAAAATGGCGGCATATTTTCCTCCTCGCGTGAAACGGGGCACACAAAAGCAAGTTCATTTTTATTCAGTTTTCGTACAGTTGTCAAGTGAACAAAGAAGACAGCAGATATTTTGGCAGGCGTCAGTTGCTGTCAATTGTTGGCGGTTACAATTTGCGAATAAAAAGGAGTGAACACGGTCCAATAAGTACATAGTGTACAGTGTACTACATGGAAGTGTACTAACGGAAGTATTCGAATTGAGACACACCGTCAGTCTACTTTTTGAATACTATGAGCACCACAAACAAAATTCCAATCATCTTCATTGTATTATGCTATAAAGGTGAATGGAGTAGTAAAAGTAAAACCTGAACAAATAAAACCAAAACTATCTGAATGGAGAGGTACCGCTAGCTCAGTGGTTCCCAACTTATTTTCCTTGAAGCCCCGCTACTTGTATCTAAGAGAAGCTGAGGCCCCCTCCCCCCATATTTTCTGACGTCATCACCCTAAAAGAAATTACAAATCCCCGAACAAAGTCCTCAATTTGAGTAAAGTGATTCAGTGTATTAAATTCTTTTTGTAATAAATCAACTGTGAATATAACTCGTCAGTGCCTCCCTCTGTATGCGGCTGGTGGGAGAGCAAACAGTTTCTGGCCGCAGTGAAAAATGTTGTTTTTGAAAGGCTAAACGCCAACAAATATGGATTGAAGAAGAATATTTCGTTAGATAAACACATGTTTTTACACAATTTTTTAAATGATTACATTTACCTGTTTTGACTTTACATCACTCTGGAGTTATTGGAAATGTTTGGAACGCACGAGTTTGAAACAATCAAATTCCACTAATAATATAATGCTAATAATATTAGTGTCGCCTGATCTTTATCTGCAACTGTGCAGAAAAAACGGGTTTAAGCACAAAGTGTCCTACTAAGTTGCAAAAAAGACTTTTCTAGAAATTATCCAGTGAGTGTGTCATTACGATTTTAGATATACATGTGCAAATCTAATTCTGACAACCTCAGAGCAGACAAATCCAGCCGCACTCCCTGTGAACTTTGGCGTCCCCCTAAGGGGGGCCCAGACCCCAGGTTGGGAACCACTACACTGGAGGTAAGAGAGGCAATATATATTATTGGAATTTGGGTGTATAAACCCTTCAACTAAGGTTCAACTAATATGAGTTTTTGAGATTACAGGTACTCTGTGTTTCTTGTAAAAGCCTCTGAAGCATTATTAGACAGCAAAAACTACTAAAAAACAGGATAATATATTTGGTAAAACTTAATAACATTCAAGCAAAAATCTGTGATCATGGCATTAGAAGCAATTCTGGGTTTCTCATGAAAACCACTGATCATTTCCACTACAAAATACCTGATCAATGCATCATAATAGAGGCAGACAATAAAGAATGACTGATATCCACTTTAAAACCCAGAATCAGAGGTCAATATCTAATCGGCCAAGTGACGTATCAGACCAACCCTACATCACACAGAGCAGACTGTGGCCACAGGAAGGTCTCAGCTGCCGCCCACTGTCCCACAGGAGTGTGTGGTGGCAGGTGAAATAGAAGGAGACAGTAATG
The DNA here is from genome assembly GCA_916701655.1 of Sebastiscus albofasciatus. Classification (NCBI taxonomy): domain Eukaryota; kingdom Metazoa; phylum Chordata; class Actinopteri; order Perciformes; family Sebastidae; genus Sebastiscus; species Sebastiscus albofasciatus. The sequence continues at coordinate 18,175 of CAKAOI010043343.1, read as the reverse complement.
CTTTACATCTCAGGACTGCACACACTGCGGCCCCAGCAGGATAATGGATCCAGGTCACTGATACTAAACTGCTGTTATTGACCCGAATCAGGGGGAACAGACAGAGACAGTAAAGAACAGATATTTATTGTTATCCAATAGCCCTGTTGTTTCATCCTCCTTTTTTATATCCGCAGAAAGGAAAAAAAAGACGTTCCTGTTTGATGTGCTGCCGCCGCAGCATCCCGGGGGGTTGCAGCGAGAAAGATTTGCTGCTGTTCAGTCATGGCTGACCCCTCACCCAGCTGTAACATTTGAATCTCACACTCTGCTTCAACCTCGGCCTTTTTTCGTGTTGTCACAGCACCACCTCTCTCCCATTCGCTCATTCTCTCCCCCTCTCTGCACCGTCAGGTCCCATCCTGCGATTGAGATTTCACTCCTCAGTGTTTTGACACGCTCCACAGCCCTAACACTGATTACAGCATCCTGCAGGACCGCATTAGCACTGCATGACCAGACACCCTGGTGTGTGTGTGTGTGTGTGTGTGTGTGTGTGTGTGTGTGTGTAGAGTGATGTGTAAGGTGTGTGTGTTCGGCCTCATGTATTGGCAGCTGTAGCCGCCATCACCACCATACATTACGAGACAGCACAGCCCAAGCTGAATTTGTACAGTGTGTGTGTGTGTGATGCACTTTAGTGATATGTTTGCGTGTTGTATAGCTACTGTCCTCACAAATTGAGTTAGTCCTGACAATTTCCATTTGTGTCATGTGCTGAGTTTTATGCCTCTAATCTTCTACTTTCTTCATAATTAGGCAAAGTGTGAGGTTGTTGCATTTCGAGTTGTGTTTTGAAAAACAAAGAAAATGTTACGGAGATGAAAAAGTAAAGACTTATTTTTACTTCCTGCTTTTATTTAAAAATAAAAGCCCTCAAGCATTTTTTCTGTGGACAGAATTCCTTCATTTGTGCCGGACAGTGTTGTAGAACATGCAGTGACTTGGAGAGCTCCATGAATGAATATAGTACGGGGTTTTAATGGTGGATTATTACTATTACTTACAAATTACTGCACGTTTCTTAACCTTTCGCTGTCTAAAATAAATATAAATGACATTTATAATGAAATGAAATGGCCATTATGAAAGGCAAACAAAGAAAGGGCTGACAGCAGCAAAAATGCAGCTGACACACAGCAGAAACGCAGCTGGTGTGAACACCCGATGTGTGAATCACGCAACCGCCACGCGCTCCTGACTTTCCTAGTGTGGACCAAGCATAATGCAGCAAAAAACTGGTTTGGGGAGCAGTGTCCTTTTAGTACACAAAAACTGGTAGGTGTGTGTGCGTGAGTGAAGTGCAAAGTGTGTCTGCCATACATTACCAGACAGCAGCCATATTGTCCCAGCACAGCCCAGAGTGAATGCGTGTGTGTGTGTGTGTGTGTGTGTGTGTGTGTGTGTGTGTGTGTGTGTGTGTGTGTGTGTGTGTGTGTGTGTGACTCGAGGCTTTGTTTATCATGCAGTCCCTCTAAGCTGGGCTGGCTGCATGCAATTCATCTTCCAACTCTGTCGAGGGGGAAAACTTATATTGAGTCCCTTGTTACTTGATTAATGGCAGATGATCAGTTTCAATGGCAATGCCCTCCAAACACACACACACACACACACATACTCTCTTACTCTCCTCCCATCATCATTTTTGCCATTTAAAGGAACAATAGGTGGCACTGACAGCTAGCATTTAAAATGGTTAAATGCAGTTCAAATACAAAACATTGGAGTCGTGACCCGTCCGCTCCTCCAGCGTGACTGATAGCGGTAAGCGCACGTTTTCGCATGTTAGGTGTTCTGAGATTTTCAAAGTAGTAATGACTTATTAGTGTGGTAGATCTCCAATATCGTTGAATAGCTTTGCAGGTGTCCAAGCTGCCGGGGCTGGTCCGTCCTGCTGGGATTTCTAGGACGATGATTGGTGCGGCAGTCCTGCAGAACTTAGAAAGATAGATGCATTTGTGATTTGGTTGGTACTGGGCTAGGGATTAGTTTATTTTTAGGTCACATACTACTGTGCATTTTGGTTAGTCTTTTCCTCTGTATAGATACAGAGGTGGCTGCCATTTGTGTGTTTTGTTTATTAGTTTGAGAGTAGTTAAAGTAGAGTTTTATTTCCTGTTTATATCTAGTTGTTTGCCAGCTCAGCTGTGATTTTAATTTCTAGCTTGCAGCCGTTTTGTTTTATTGAGTTTATTGATTTCAGAAGCCCGTTCCTATAGTTTTATGTTTTATATCAACACAATGTGTTCGCTTTGGTTTGCTGCAATATTGTACTTGATTGTCTGCAGCCCTTTTTACCTCCATTGATTGTCCATTTTACAATAAACGGCCACTTTACACCTGACTACATCGGCTTATGTTTCTTCCCTTAACCCCTAGACCTTACTGGGACGTAACATCGCAATTTGAGGGTTACCTTCTAGACCGGCCGCGTTAGCCTCTGACCAGCAGCAGCAGCAGCAGTCAGAATCGCATCACCAGCTGTGGGTCTCAAATACTCGCTGCCTTGATGACCCAGCTGCACACGGACCACAGAGAGAGATGTACCGAGGCTTTTCAGGTTGGGTAGAATCTAATGTTATGTTATCTCTGTTGATCCAGTTCGTTAGCTTGCTTCCATGACTGCAGAAGGCCGTGTTTATATGCCGATTTGTTTCATCCGTGGCAACGGGGTGTTGAAATGGGCAGCGGACGGGATCACACCAGCCAAAACAAAAACAGACGTTCCAGACCGGAATGGAAATTTCAAAAGGAGAACATACTGGCTGTAGCATTGTTGTCAGAGAAGTCCATATTTCAATTTAGCATGTTTCCTTTATCTCTGATGACATATCATCAGGGAATGATCCCTTAAGCAGTTAGCCATAATCAGAGGCACCTTAATATTACTTGAGGCCCTGGGTCTACACACATTTTGGAGGCCCTCCCCTCCCTTCACAACATGACACAGCCACTTCAGAACCCCCTTGTCAATGGACAACAACAAATATTAAATGGAGTGCTCTCCTAATCAGTAGACAGAATATGAAAGCCATCATTATAAGACAATAAGTCAAGACAAGGCTAGGTTACTGAGCCAAGTGTGTGTGCACTGTGTGCACTGTGAAATCCTGCAAACATCACAAGAAAAGAGCCAGTATAAATTGGGGGTGGATTAGGAAGATTTTTTACCTAAAACTATGCCATTTTCAATTGTTTTGGACCATTATTATTACTATAAATGACACCCAAAAAGATTAAAAAGAAACTTGCTATAATAATTACTTTATTATTTACACATACTCCACCTTCATCTGAACATTTGATCATTCTGGCAACGTTTGCTCTGTAAAATCATATTCTGTACATTGATAGAGCAGATTAAGAAAACGTTGAAATACTGTTTCATTAACTATATTTGTTGTAGTCTACCAGCAGATGCTAACCTGAGCATCAGTAAGGAACAGTAAGGCCTGATGAGTTGCATCAGTTGTGTTAAAGGTCCCATATTATGCTCTTTTTCAGGATCATACTTGTATTTTGTGTTTCTACTAGAACATGTTTACATGCTGTAATGTTAAAAAAAATAATATTTTCCTAACATACTGTCAGCCTGAATATACCTGTATTTACCCTCTGTCTGAAACGCTCCGTTTTAGCACATTTTGACGGAATTGCAACAGAATTGCGTTGCTAGGCAACAGCTTGGGTCCATGTGTACTTCCTGTCAGCTGATGACATTCACATCCATTGCAACTAGGAATAAACTGGGACACATTTAGAATGTTTACGTTTAAAATTGTGTCAAGGGTCTAAATATTGTATATTTGTGACATCACGAATGGGCAGAAATCCTGACAGCTTGTTTCAAATGCAGAGTTTCTGAATACGGGCTGTGTGGATATCCCTGTGGATTGAGTGTTTCGATACTTTCACAGTATTTATATAGGACTTAAGCCTGCTTTATAATAAACAACATTAAAAAACTCTCTTTTTTATAATATGGGACCTTTAAGAACATAATTTGATGAGTATGTTATTAACTACTATTGTTCTATGACAGCGGTGTGAACGGTAGATGGGCTACCACAAAAACACTTGCATATTATGGATTCACAGTGTATAGAAAATGCACATTTATAACACAGGCAGCGACAGTCTTCTGGTCGCTGCCTGGTACTTATTCAGTAACAACATTTATTTGGTACTCAATGTGATGAACATCATTTTATCAGTGCTTATCATCGCGCATTAATCAAGTAAACGACCAGTTCCGTACAGCATTCGAACAGAATCGCTCTCATCAGCGATATTATGTACTGATTTTTGCAGAACATGAACGTTGCATCAGAGACGGTTCGTATATTTGATTGTATCAATCAGCTGCGTAGCTGTGGGTGGACGTAGGTGGGCCTGGGTCCACCCAGTTGGCCTCAGACTTAGGCCCAGCCAATCAGAAGGCTTCCTTTTTTTGGAGCAGGAGGAGAGTGAGTGTCTGTGTCTGGTGAGGATCTTTGTTTCCCATCTAGGTGCTCTCTCTCTAACTGGCTAGAAGTGTGGGTTCGGTTTGGGGTGTTTTCGGCTGCTGATTGGTTCATCCATCATCTCTGCAGTTTAAAAATGCTCAGGTGCCCAGCAGTCTGACAGCAGCCTTGTTGTGTCCTCAGCCTTCAAACCTTTGTGTTAAAGCTGTGATCTAGAGTTGAATTAGTAGCCTTGGTGACCTAGTTGGCTTCATAATTGTGTAACTTGTTGTCTTTGTTGCTAAAGATAGCACTTCAGTGGTAGGGGTGAACTGCCCTTTTTTTCTTTTATAATCTTTTCTCCTGTTTCTGCTGTATCCTAGGGAGCCAGATTCAGGAACTGTCATTTTGTTTGCTTGTTTATTTTGTTCAGGGTTAGTCAGATTCATTAGTTTGTTTGTTGTTTTAGCCTTTGTTCACCCGAAGTTATATTGTTTAATTGTATTGTTTGTTAACTTGATTTTTAGTCATAAGTCTTTTTTTACTTAACTTAAAATTTAGTCCTGCCACTGTAGTTTGGGGACTGGGGAGGGAACGTCCTCTATACTTTTATTTTGCCCTCCTACCCCCCCTGGACGGGGGCGTAACAGGCCCCTCGTCACCCCTCCCATAACAAGGCCTACTGGTGAAAGACTCTCTTCAACTGCCAGCTGGATAAAAAACTGGCATCAGACTGAACTCTTTGTCCCTGCTCACCTTTGAAAGCAGACTATGAAGTCATTTCAGTGTTCAACACCAAGCCACCAAGCCCCATCGTCTCCTGTTGGAATCATCAAAAGTAAGCTCATTTACAATTATGGACTAATGGCCTATTTCATTATTATTGTTCATTGGGTATAGTTTATGTTCGGTGTACAAATTGGATTTTATGCTGATGTTGCTGCCAGCTGTGTGTATGTATGAATATGTGGCCGCCGTGCCAGGCTATGTTAAATTGTATTTTTTAACGTTAATGGATAGGTGATCTATCCATACGCTTGATTAAACTGTGTGTGTGAATATGTGGCTGCTGTGCCAGGCTATGCTATTTGCTGTTTATGTTTGTCTTGTTGGATCAGAATCAGTTTGATTGTCCAGGTATGAGTAGTAGACCTGCACACATAGAGGCTACCAGGAATTTGACTCTGGTTATTTTGCTCTCATTGTACGACGGAAATAGAAATGCAACTAAAAACAAGGTCAACAAAGCTGAACAAGAGTGAAGAAAGAAGATAAATATACATGTCAGGTGCCTGTAACATTACCTCTGATGATGATGTAAAAGGCTTGTAAGATTATACTGTGGTGTATGGCTTATTTTGGTTAACATATGCCTTTCAGAATCTTATAAGTATAGATGTTTGGTCTTGGACGGGACAGGCCCACCTGATTTTCTCTGTGCCCGCCCACACTGTAATTTCTGCTTACGTTCATTAAAGGTCCCATATCATGCTCATTTTCAGGATCATACTTGTATTTTGTGTTTCTACTAGAACATGTTTACATGCTTTAATGTTCAAAAAACCCTTTATTTTCCTCGGCCTGAATATACCTGTATTCACCCTCCGTCTGAAACACTCCGTTTTAGCATATTTCGACGGAATTGCAACAGAATTGCGTTTCTAAGCAACAGCTTGGGTCCATTTGTACTTCCTGTCCGCTGATGACATTCATATACACTGCAACCAGGAATAAATTGTGACACATTTAGAATGTTTACGTTTAAATCTGTGTAAAGGGTCTAAATATTGTATATTCGTGACATCACAAATTGACAGAAATCCTGACAGCTTAAGCAGAGTTTCTGAATACGGGCTGTGTGTATTTCCCTGTGGATTGAGCGTTTAGATACTTTCACAGTATTTATATAGGACTTAAGCCTGCTTTATAATAAAGAAACATGAAAATCTCACTTTTTTATAATATGGGACCTTTAAGGCGCCATTGGCCAAAATGACTCTGGCCAGATCTAAAATATGTAAATATCTAAAATTAGTCTGGGGTGACCAATTTGGGTTAAAATCTGCCCTAATCCATACAGTGTCTGCTCAGATTTACACATGTCCAAACACAGAACCACTTTTTGCCATCTCTGTCTCTCCTCATACAGACACACTTGAATATTCAGGGTCACACACACACACACAGAGTCAGTTTCTTTCGCTCTCCATGTTTTCCATCCACGAAACCTTTCTGCCTCCCTCAGCGTTTCTTATCGTGCCCCACACCCCCGAAGGCCCCCGCGATCTCATTCTCTCTGCGAAGAGTTAACAACTCCCCTTGGGAGTTGTGACAATGCAATCAAGCAAGGCAATATGTCTACAGCACCGAGAAAATACCAGAAGAAAAATAAAGAATGAAGAAAGATTGGCCGCTGTCCGTCCCCCCTGTCCATCGCATCGCTCTCAATAGTTTATTGACTTTCAGAGCTTGCCAGGCTCTGACAGAGAAACAGGCCGAGTGGAAAGAGAAGAATTTGGATTTCCAGACCACAAGACACTACAAGATGCAGTTTCGCCAAAGGGTTTATCAAATAGTGAGAGAGTTCGTTGCTCTGCGGCAAGAGTCTTGATGCAACCCACCAGGTGCATAATTCAACATGTTGTTGAGATATGTATCTTTGTGTTTTGCTCATTAGTCTTGTCAAACACATTAGTGCAGATATGCATCAATTAAACTAAATCCATTTCAAGGCAGTGAACAGTGTGTTCAGGGTTCGACAGTTACAGTTACAGTTATAATGCTCACTTCTATATCATTCTGGGCCTGTCCTTCTGTAAACATTTGAAAATCAACCACAATGGGTGCGTTTACATTTCATCTAGGGCTGTCAATTGATTAAAATATTTAATTGCGATTAATTGCATGATTGTCCATAGTTAATCACCATTAATTGCAACTTAATCACACATTTTTTATCTTTTCAAAATGTACCTTTAAGGGAGATTTGTCAAGTATTCAATACTCTTATCAATATAGGAGTGGAAAAATATGCTGCTTTATTCAAATGTATGTATATATTTATTATTGTAAATCAATTATCAACATAAAACAATGACAAATATTGTCCAGAAACCGTCACAGGTACTGCATTTAGCATAAAACATATGCTCAAATCATAACATGGCAAACTCAAGCCCAACATGCAACAGCTGTCAGTGTGTCAGTGTGCTGACTAGACTATGACTTGCCCCAAACTGCATTTGATTATCATAAAGTGGGCATGTCTGTAAAGGGGAGACTTGTGGGTACCCATAGAACCCATTTTCATTCACATATCCTGAGGTCAGAAGTCAAGGGACTCCTTTGAAAGCGGCCACCCCAGTCACGATAAATACCGCCAGATCCTACACACTGTTCCTTTAAAAACAATGATATCACAATGAGTTAAAATCTTTTATGACATGAAGATACCTTTAGACTACTTGAGCAGTATGTCTGCAACATTACATCTAATACAGCAGTGCATGTTTCAAGTAAATTATTGGAAAATCCGATGATCACATTTTTGAGTTGTGATTCTATACCACCCATTATCCACATGACTTCCAGTAAGAGGCCACCTCGACATGTGAGAATTCCACATGCAACAGCGAGAATATCCGTTTTCTGCACCGTCCCTTTTTTTCATTACAGATGAAAGGTGTATAAATAGCGAGTGGTGCCAAGACAGAGCGTAGTAGCCTCAATAACAGAGCCAGGAGTCGCATGGTATCACAGTGTCAGCAGAAGTGTTGCCATTCCCTCTGGGGGCTCCCGGCACTCTTAAATGGGTCTTGCTGGAAATAGGTTCCACACATGAGGCAGGGTAAAGTGGGTCTGGTGCCAGCTTTCCTGATAAATATGACCTGAAAACATGCTGAATCAATGCTAATATAGCTGTATGGAGGAAGGAGGGGTGTAGTATATGCATGTGTGATACTGTAAGAGGCATCCCCCTGCAGCTATTGATTATCCTGCTGGGTGTATGGTGGAGGATATATACCGTACCCCGCCCTCACTGCAGGAGTGGATTCACTTAACAATTACAAACAGAATTGTGTGTTTGCAGCTGAGTGCTTGTGTATAAAATGTCTGACTGGTTTTGGATCTAAAATGCCGTGTGAGATAAGAGGACATACGTAGGCATGATGGACAAGAGCTTGATATGCAGTAGCAGACCTCTTCTCATAGAGACGAATGGAGCGTCGGATTCAGATGCAAATAAGAGACGCAGAAAGAGAATACTATTTCATGGAAGGCTGGGTTCATGTTCAAAAAACACCTGTTGCATGTGCATACATACATATACATACATATACCACTAATTTGCAACAGCAAATATGTTTTGACAAAACAACCCTGTCTCCTACAAAATTACATTCCCATATAATGAAACTGCATTCTCACTTACATTTTGAGGGAACGTAACAAAAGTACCTGACAAAACATTATGTTTTGGTTTAAAATAAGTATGTGTTAGGGCTGTCAATCGATTAATATGTTTAATCACGATTAATTGCGTGATTGTCCATGATTAATCGCACATTGTTTGTACATTTTAAGGGAGATCTGTCAGGTATTTAATACTCTTATCAACATGGGAGTGGGCAAATATGCTGCTTTATGCAAGTGTATGTATATATTTATTACTGGAAATCAATTAACAACCCAAAACAGTGACAAATATTGTCCAGAAACCCTCACAGGTACTGCATTTAGCATAAAGAAAATGCTCAAATGATAACATGGCAAACTGTAGCCCAACAGGCAACAACAGCTGTCAGTGTGTCAGTGTGCTGACTTGACTATGACTTGCCCCAAACTGCATGTGATTATCATAAAGTGGGCATGTCTGTAAAGGGGAGACTCGTGGGTACCCATAGAACCCATTTTCATTCACATATCTTGAGGTCAGAGGTCAAGGGACCCCTTTGAAAATGGCCATGGCCAAAATTTAGCCTACGTTTGTAGCGTTATTTAGCTTTCTTCGCGACAAGCTGGCATGACATGGTGGGTACCAATGGATTCCTTAGATTTTCTAGTGGAATCCATTGAGCCCGCTACAACCTCAGAAAGATTGATTGCGTTAATGCATTAAAGAAATTAGTGGTTTTTAAAACAAATTTGCATTAATGTGTTATTATCTTGTTAACTATGACAGCCTTAGTTTTGACAGAACAACCCTGTTTCCAACAAAGTTGCATTTCCATACAACTAAACTGCATTCTCAATTAAGTTTTGAGGGAAATTTATTTTCCACCTGTTTCACAGAGAAAAGAAAATATTATCTTGGCAAAACATTTATTTCCACCTGTTCTTAAGTCATAAACAGAGGAGAGAAAATATTTTGGATCAGACTGAGAAAATGGATCACCAGAAAAAAAACCCATTCTCGCTTGCCTTTCATGGCTTCCGTAGATATCTATGCAGTAGCCAAAATGTTTTAAATAAAATGGTCAGGCCCTCGCGACAGTACCTGGCAACCCTTCTATAAAGCTGTGACATCTCCTAGTAGATCAGAGAGGTGTGAAGACTTTGAGAAACACTGAGGAATACTTTGCTTAATTACTATTTTGGTCAAGTGATGTCTTACCAGCCTTACAATGCCATCTGGTGCCGGAGCTGATATGTTCTCGGGGGGGGTGACGGGTGCTACTTGCCTCATTAAAAATGAAATGGTTGCTATGCTATTTGCGCAGTTAACTGGCATAGATTACCCTGAAGGTCAACTGGGAGGCTGTGTTTGGTCCTGATCCAGGCTACACACACACACACACACACCCACACACACATAGCACACCCATTCCAACACCGTGCAACTATTTCACGCTCAGCCAACTATGATGAATCTCTAATCGCTCCGATCTGACCCAACTTTTCCCGTCAGCTTTTTTTTGGCAAACCGGTAATTAAATAAAGTTATTTGTGAGGTTGCTGCTTTCATTTTAACTTTTGATCATATCCCTACAAATCAGCCCACAATGGGCACGGCTGCCACGTCAACAGCCACCGTCAACATTGGCCCCTAACTGAATGTCTATTCGTCAGCTGTCTGCCATTCTGATGTGCCCCTTTGACTCATGAGCGCTGATGTGAAGAGTGGCCAATGCAAGGAGGAAAACTGACAGGGGGAACGGGCAGAGATGCTGCTGCTGACACCAATTTATGCAACTAAATAAGGACAATGGAGGGAGAGAGAGAGAGAGGAGTCTACCTGTCTGCCCAAATGTTGAGCCGTACCCTGTGTGCTTGTGTTTCCATTTCGCATGTGCATAAAATCACAGTGAAGCCAGAGATTTCACCCCAATTTCTGCTCTGTCAATTGTAAAAATCGTGTTATGTCACAGCAATCTGTGCTCAGTGAATGCACACACACACAAGTACTGTACACAACCGTCACCTGAGCCAAATTATTGTTCTGTTACACAATGTTGTACCGAGCTGGCGTGTTCTGCTGAAGCTTAGCTGGAAACAAGATAGACAGTGGACACCGTGCTGCACACAAACCCCCCTACACACACTGTACACACACACACACACACACACACATGGGCAGCAGAACTAAAACAGCTCTCAGCAGTGCAGCTTGGCAAACCTGCAGGTGTGCCCAGTCAGGCAGCGAACAAAATAAAGAGGGAAAAGGTGGAAGCACGATCGGGCCACAGCCGCCTCCCCGTGTGGCCGAACACAAACAAACCCTGGCTGCTTTCTACACAAACTGTTTGCCCGAGCTGTATTAGCTGTATCTAACACACATGATGCGCACCTGATCAGCCTGATAAGCAAATGATAAACAGTTATTTCTGCTACAAAAGTTTTCAAACTGGCAGGTACATTTATTTGATTTTGTGAATAATGTGCACTTATAATGGAACCTAGTACTGATTATATCCACATCCACATGATGATTACAGGTATGGCAAACAGTCAAGTGAAGTGTTGTCTATCCTCACATGCTTTATCTCCACAGGCGTAGTGCTGCCGAAGCGCACCGGAACAATGCTACGCCACTTTTTCTCTTTAAGTGTGGAAGTAGAATATTATAATCCGGTTGAAATTCACTTTTTTTTTTAGGCGCTTGAATATCCAATCAGTATGTCATGCAAGAGAGCCAATAAAGACAAATTGAACGGTCGAAGTTGTCATATTGATTGATTCGCGGCAGTGTGTTTTCCTACGAATGTCCAGCAACAGGTGACGCACATGTCAATTTTAGCTCCAGTCTTTTCAAAATAAAACTATTTAGTTAGGTTTAGGAATAGATCGACTTGGTTAGGCTTAGGCAACAAAACTACTTAGTTCGGCTTCGGAAAAGATCGTGGTTTGGTTTCAAATAACACCAGAAGTGCCGTAACTTAAGTATGGAAGTTACGTGACGGATAAACCAACTTTGACTTGTGGTTCCACCCATCCACCCCGACCTCCTCCATATACTTTCTGGTTCACAATTACATGGATTACATACAATTTTATTTTGTGCTGACGATCACGAAAAAAATGTGGAATTCGTGTCTATGTATGCAAATCAATACATTAAATATCATCAGTATTCCACAAACCGCTGTGCACCTGGGCTGAAACATTCCACCTTAAAAGTTGCCAGTAGCTGCCTGTAGCCTTTAAGCAGCACAGTTACATTATTTATTTTCTCAGTCTATAACTGTTGACTAGTAAATATGAAAAGGCAGCAAAACATTCTTTACATTTTTGGAACATTTTTTAAAAGGGTAAAAATGTACGTAATGTTAGTTAAACAATGATAAAACCAGGCCCACACCCACCTCGGGCTAGCTAACGTAAGGTGACCATTTGTCCCGGTTTCAACCTGTATCTGTTATACACTAAAATGTCACGGTTTTCAACATTCACTACCAAATTGTCCTTCCAAATTCTAATAATAATAATAGTTAATAAAAGTTTTCAACGCTAACACAATGTGTGTCAATCAATCAATGTGTTGTTGTCAAGGATGTTGCTATGACACTTACCGCTCTTTCTGACAGAACCTGTCAGTACGCTAACGGTTAGCTGTCATGCCAAAGAGAAAGTCAGTGTTTTCTAAAGAGCTCCAGAAGGCTAACTCCTTTCTTGGTAAAGTAGAAAGCAACAAAAATGCTGTGTTCTATACACACTGCAGGACCAAGGCTACATTTTTGGCTCTGCATAGTGGAAAATGTAGTTATAAAAGATATAGAAGATGTCTGCGCTTGTGTGCACTGTCAAATAGGCCAATGTCGTGCTTAGTTTTAAAAGGTATCTGACAATCAATAAATATTTTATATTACGTCAATGCAATCCTTGTGTTTTACTGGGGATAATATTGAGCAGTTTTCTAATAAACTATGTTTTGGTGGGTTTTGGGAGACAAAACTTGACTTTTCATCGGCTGAGGCGCTGTCCATGGTGCTGAAATACTTGTCCCCCATCCTGATGACAACGCCTAGAGTGCTTGCATGACACCGAAGATTGCATGACACCGAAGGTTTGGGGTTTGAAATATGGTCACCGTAAGCTAACGGGTTGGCTTCTACTAGTGATAGCTAGCTAATTAGCATTAATGGTGATAACGCATCCCTGGTTCCAGAGTGAAATGCATCTGAAATTAGTGGGGTCGTCTGATGGCGGTCAGACATCCCTTTCCCACGGGGAGCTAAAACTGTTATACAGCTCTCTTCAAAGCCACCAGACTCCATTGACAAAAGCAGTAATATTACCTTGCAGAACACAGGAGAATACATACAACCCTACTTCAAAATCCGAACTAACCCTTTCAGTTATTTCCAAAATTAGCACAGCTATCGTTGACTCAGCTAGTGCTAGTGTTCACATTAATCATAACCTTATTGATTAGCTTACTTTGGTAACCTACGTCAAATAACGCAGATGGAGTCGACCTTTAACATACAGATTAACTGATAAGCCTGTTTGTGAGTGTGTGTTTAAACAGTGCAGGTCAATTTAACCCACAACATAGTGGATGTAGTTTCTTTTTTTTTGTCAACACAAACATTTCAAATTTTCATTGGAATTACTTTCTAGAAATACAAATAGTTCACAGTGACCTCTGTTGATTATTCAAAGCAAATGGACAATGGCGACATCCATGGCCGGAGGCATTATGTTTTCAAGTTGTCCGTCCATCCAGTGAACTGATTTGAATTTAGTGGTCAAAGGTCACTGTGACCTCATGTCCGTACCATTCTTTTGAACGTGATATCTCAGGAACAGCTCCGGGGAATTTCTTCAAATTTGGCACAAACGTCCACTTGGACTCAATGATGAACTGATTAGAATTTGGTGGTCAAAGGTCACTGTGACCTCATGTCCGTCCCATTCTTGTGAACTTGATATCTCAGAAAAGCCTGTAGGGAGTTTTTTCAAATTTGGAACAAACGTCCACTTGGACTCGAGGATTAATTGATTCGATTTTGGTGGTCAAAAGGTCAAAATCTGTGACATCACAAAACATGTTTTTTGGACATAACTCAAGGATTCATATGCTAATTATGACAATTTCACAAAAATGTCTAATAGGATAAAATGATGAAGTGATGACAGTTTGGACAGACATGGCTGTAAACTGCAACTGGACTGTTTGGTGGAGGCATACAACACCAGTAATTCTAGTTGTATGCTGTGAGAACTAAAAAAAAATGATATTTCCCTCCATTGTATTGGGTTGAAGGCAGAAATGTCAGGGGTATATCTCAAAACCGGAACAAATAAAAGCAAAACTATCTGACTGGCTACATACCACAAGAGGAAAGTAAGAAAATGATGGAATACTGATCCTTGAAAGCTTGAATAGTTCAGTCTTACAATAAACACAAGTCTTACAATAAACACAAGAATTTCTTCATGTAATAAACAGAATTGAAAGACTCCCTCTACAAATGCTCCCCTTGAATCAAATTGCATCAGTTTAATCAAACATGTTCCTTGTATCCACTCCAGGAACTTTCCTGTTTGCTCAGCAGCTGTAGAGTGGGCAATTAATGTGAAAAGCTGAGGCAGTATGACACAACCATGTGTCGCATGTCTTGTGGGTGAATAGGTTTGAAATGTGACCTCTTACTATTCTCTCTCTGAACCTAATTCATCCTGTCATCCCCTGCCATGCTACGCCACCTCCATCTCCTCCCTTTCCCCCCTTATTTTTCATTCCTTCAAGCTCTCCATCCTGTTCTTTTGAGCATTCCTTTCACCATCTCTCTCTCTCTCACTTCCTGTTCATCAACCTCTGCATGTCCTCCTTCCCTTGCCTTGTTTAAATGTCTATTTGTTTAACTTCCATAGCCGCTCTCACTTTTGTTTGACTTTGTTAAACAGTATGAGAATGCTTTTATTTGTCAAACCTCAATAGACTATTTCTGTCCTTCTGTTCCTCCTACCTTGTCGTCCTCTCATGATACTGATTTTAAATCTCTCGCCATCTGCCTCACAATGGATAAGGCAACAAGAGTTGCTGCTGGAATAACCTTTTTTACTTTTTTTAATGCCTGTCTTTCCAACCCGTTCTCACGGGAAGGCAGGTAAATACCACAACAATACACAGACATTTAGTGTGTTATGAGTAGACATTTTAGCATTTTCACGTGTCATTTGTACGCCACGTCCAAAGTTTTAGGTAAGAAAACCACTAACTTAGGTTCAGGCAAGAAAAAACATCATATTTTGGCTTAAAATAAGTAAGACTAAGTAAAACAAGTATGGAAACAATGTTACACAACTACAAAAAACACGTCACAAACGTAACTTACAAAAAAAAACAACAGTCTCTGACCGGTCTCGGATTGGTTCAAAGTACGGTTTCCTGTTTAAAAGTCCGTTGTTTGTTGGTTTCCTCGTTAAAAGCCCAGTGTTTACCGGTTTCCTGGTTCAAAGTACGGTGTTTGTCGGTTTCCTGGTTAAAAGCCCAGGGTTTGTCTGTTTCCTGGTTCAAAGTCCGGTGTTTCTTGGGTTCTTGGTTCAAAGTCCGGTGTTTACCGGTTTCCTGGTTCAAAGTCCGGTGTTTGTCGGTTTCCTCGTTAAAAGCCCAGTGTTTACCGGTTTCCTGGTTCAAAGTCCGGTGTTTACCGGTTTCCTGGTTCAAAGTACGGTGTTTGTCGGTTTCCTGGTTCAAAGACTTGTGATTGTCGGTTTCCTGGTTCAAAGTCCGGTGTATGTCGGTGTCCTGGTTCAAAGTCCGGTGTATCTTGGGTCCTTGGTTCAAAGTCCGGTGTTTGTCGGTTTCCTGGTTAAAAGCCCAGGGCTTGTCTGTTTCCTGGTTCAAAGTCCGGTGTTTGTCGGTTTCCTGGTTAAAAGCCCAGGGTTTGTCTGTTTCCTGGTTCAAAGTCCGGTGTTTCTTGGGTTCTTGGTTCAAAGTCCAGTGTTTACCGGTTTCCTGGTTCAAAGTCCGGTGTTTGTTGAACCCATCCACCTCCCCACCCCACCACCACAAGTGGTCTTTCTCGCTTTTTATACAACGTCACTTACTCTTACTGTAGCATTTGTACAAAGATGTGTTTACATTGCAGTCAGTACAGGATACATGGTGTACAAATGACACGCTGAAATCAAGAAAGGTGTACTTATTGCATGCCAAACGCCTTGCTCATTATAGTTGCATTTATACGCCTTTTCGTGCAAACGCGGCTGGTCGAACGGGCTTGCTGCTGTGTCTGGGAAAATTAAATGCCCAGAGTACTTGTGTATGAATAAATATAAAGCTCAGAGTTAGTAAGCAATACCAGCAGGGTTCATGCTTGACCCCAATTCGTACCTCTTTGGAAAACCATTTCATGATACTGTTGGTGAACCACGTCCACAAAACAATTTGATGTTACTTGAATGAAACTTTAATAGAGAAGGTTCATTGCAGCCTCAGAGAGAGAGACGTGGCACGGAGGTGAAAGCCAGCAGGTGCACAAGTTTAGAAAATGAAAAGAAACAGGAAAAGTCAGTTAATAAAGTTGCAGGTGATGGAATGAATTCATTTGTATGACCTCGCCGCTGGCGCTAACACTGCCAGCACCATCAATGCTTTTCATGAAAACCAGCAGACACATTGTGAAATGAGTGTGCAGCTCATTTGCAGCTCATTTGCAGTTGAGGAGAGCGAAGAGGAAATAACTCTCAGAAACGCAAAGACCTTGTTCTATATTATCATGGACACATAATGGTAAAATTCTTGTTTTTGATGTTGTGAGTGGGTTTTTTTGTGTGGCCATTCATATATTTTTATAAAATAAATTTGCAAGGAAGGAGGAGTGAGCTGCATATAAATCCCTCTTTTTCTGCTCTGATTAAACCTGTAATGGTTTAAAGAGAGACAATGGAATTCTTGAAAGACAAATTCACTAGGGCTGTCAATTGATTACAATATTTAATTGCGATTAATCCAATTTATTGGTAAATCCGGCATAGTATATCTTTAAAGAGAACCTTAACACCTTTTATTGAAACATGTACAACTTCTCTTCACTGCCCCTTGTCAATGTTGACCAGTAACTGCCTGGATAGGGCAGACATAAAAACAAAAAAAGGTTGACATGCTGCAACAAACTTTCTAAATGTTGCACTAATTGTTATGTATGAATGGTGATGTTTATTGACAATTTAGTGCTTAGCATTAACAAATTATAGACTAACCACCAATCTAAACTATTCCTCTTGCTCAAGGATTTAATGAAGGAACAAAACCTACAAAAATGATAAATGCTGGTTGTGCATCCCCTGACTCTCTTCACCGACATCTTTCAGCCATGTTTATGCCTAGATAATACATCTGGTGCTCATCGAGAATTCATTGAACCATAGTTGCATACTAACTCTATGTATAACTCTACATTTCACTCACACTACCCAAAGCATCTGTTTTTTCTAATCGTTATACCCATTACATGAAAGCACAGATTTATAAATGGCAAATGTATAAATAAGACAGTGTGCAAGCCCGATTTGACTGTTAATCCATGAATTATACATGAGGCGAGGGGAGGACATAAAGATAAAGCAGAGAAAAAGTAAACACTAGTTTGGACCGCTGTACTGGAAGATGTGTGACAGGCTGTAGTACAATGTTCATCTCAGCAGTGAGCTATCCTTAAAGGAATGGTTCTGTAGTGGTTCCTAGCCGATACTCCCTCCTAAAGTATGGATAGGTTATTATACCCGGAGAAGGCTGACTGATGCCCTATGACCTGGGTATCACAGAGATTTCTATAATCTACACACAGTTAAACGTTATGTTACTGCCTGGTTCTCTCACTTCTTTCAGACCACCGTGCCCTTGGGCCCTATTTAAACGATCTATAGCGCATGGTCTACCGTGGTCTAACCACAAGTCAAAATTGATTTTACTTGTCATGTAACTTCTGTACTTAAACTACAGCACTTCCGGAGTTATTTAACCCAAACCGCGATCTTTTCCTAAAGCTAACTAAGTAGTTGTTTTCCTAAGTCTAACCAAGTCAATCTTTTCCTAAACCAAACAGTAGTTTGTTGCCTAAACCTAACTCAGTTGATCTCTTTCTAAACCTAATTGAGTATTTTTTTTTTTTGCCTTAGCCCAACCAAGTCAATCTCTCCCTAAGCCTAACTAAGTAGTTTTATTGCCTGAGCCTAACCAAGTCGATCTTTTCCTAAACCTAACTAAGTAGTTTTGTTGCCTAAGCCCAACCAAGACAATCTAT
>CAKAOI010043342.1:0-61869 GCA_916701655.1 Sebastiscus albofasciatus | reverse complement strand
AAAATAAAAAAATAAAATAAAAAAAGGAGAAAGTAAAAAAAGAATAGAAAAGGAAGAAAGAGTATGTATATATTCATATATACATACACATACATATATATATATAAACATACATACACATATAAATAAGTAAAAACAAATAAAGAGAGAGAATTACAGAAGTAATATTAGTACAAGAGATAGACAAGCTATATACATGCAGTATATTCTCTTAGTATTTTCCTCTTAGTATTATATAATATAATATCAGTGTATATATATATATATACTATAATATCAGTATATTCTCTTAGTATTTTCCTCTTAGTATTATATAATATAATATCAGTGTATATATATATACATATAGTATGTATATTTTCCTCTTAGTATTATATAATATAATATCAGTATATATATATATATATATATATAACATAGTATAATATCAGTATATACTCTTAGTATTTTCCTCTTAGTATTATGTTATATATTTATATTATTATAATATTAAAATATCACCAGCAGCTCTATAACATAAACAAAAATATGTTTTCATATATACAGTATATATTATTTTTCCTCCCACACCCTCATGGGGCTTTCTCTGTAGCTCCTGTTTGCTGTGTCATGTGCAATAACACATTTTAGGGAGGAGAATTTTGTCAGTATAAGGAAAGAAAGTGTGTGACTTTGACTTTTCAATGGAAAGTGAATGTAGTTTCCTCCCTCTTCATCCCCTCTTCCTCCTCCTCCTCCAGTGTGTGTGTGTGTTGGAATTTCCCGCATGGACTGACTGTGGGGGGATCTTGCTCCGTAAATTACAGCGCCTTGCATGTCAGAGGAGGAAGGCCTTATATGGGCATGGAAGTAGGTGTGGCCAGCTGGCTGCTGGTGGCTGTGGATCACAAGACAAGCAGAGACACAGCAGAGAGAGAGTCGATGCACAGCGAAAAGGGCCGCATTACCATTACCAGCGTGAGTTTACCGTGCAACCCTTGTGCAATCATGTGCAACAGACAGATTTCTGCAGAATAGCAGCGCACAAACTAGGAACGATCGGCCCTTTTGACTCCACAGCGAGGAGGAGGAGGAGGAGGAAGAAGGAGGAGTATGAGGGAAAAAGTACCAGTGAGTGAGGTCAGCTCAGCAGCATAGCATGAGTCAACCTTGGGGATGTATGCAGTCATCATCATCGCATGTCTGTCTGTATTGTGCGGCCTGCTGCTGCACAAAGCTGCACAAAGCTGCCAGTGTTGCTCTCTCCTGCTCCTCCTGCGGGCTTCTAGCAGCTTTCATGACAAACACAGTAAGTATCAGGACAGACTAGAGCTGCTTGCTGGAGCTGACGATGACTGTGTGGCTGCATGGTGTTGTTGTGGTTCGACAACTGCGTGTTATTGTCGCCACAGCTTGCTGACAAAGTTTTGTTTACCTCGCCTTTTACGCACCGCTCGATGGAGTCTCCATAAATACGGATGTTTTCTAATGTCGCACACAGAAAAGAGAGTATTACTAACCTTGTTGACAAGTTTGTTTTGTTTGCTATGATGCCACACTTTGTATTGTTGCATGGGCATTAGTGAGTGGATAATCTGCAACAAAGGGTTTCTGGTAAATAGAGCTGAGCTGAGCTGGCTACAGAAAGTGATGTGGAGGAAGGAAGGAAAAACATGCAGTCCTCTCGTGGAAGGACTCTGCATGTTTTTCCTCTTTTATATTTCTCTGTTTTACGCACGCTGCTGCAGGCCTCTTGCACGCTGCTGCTGTACGGGATGGTTTATATAAGGAAACAGCGATGGATTAGAGCGGATAACATGTATTTTTAAGCCAATTTAACGTGTTAACTTATTGTGTTTACTGGCTTGTGTAAGGTTGCACGTTGTGATGCGTCACCATGATCCCTCACCTCATATATAGAGTTAATGCTGCATCCATCA
The DNA here is from genome assembly GCA_916701655.1 of Sebastiscus albofasciatus. Classification (NCBI taxonomy): domain Eukaryota; kingdom Metazoa; phylum Chordata; class Actinopteri; order Perciformes; family Sebastidae; genus Sebastiscus; species Sebastiscus albofasciatus. Next base: position 59,950 of record CAKAOI010043342.1, on the reverse strand, counting down.
AGCTCATTCTGCAATGATTTATTTATTTATGTGCACCCTTTTTTTTGCATAGAGGATGTTTCATAGGATTTGACAACATGGCTATGTAGGCATGTGCATGCAACATCACATGGTGCACACACACACACTGTTTGTTAGCCACATAGCATGGGCCATTCAGCTTCCTCACTTCTGTGGTGCCCCAGAGCCAGTGCAGGATCTGAACAGCTGCAGCTGTCTATTTTAAGAAGCGTGTGTTTTACTAGGCCACCAGAGCAAAGGGTGACAATTATCAGTCACTTCCTAGGTTGGTCAGAGAGGAGGTCCATGTTGTGGAGATTCTAGTATTAATGTATGCAGTCTGCATGACAAATGTTTTTTTGTTTTGCAAGAATCCTGCAGGTTTTTTTTTTTGTTTATCTCATACAGATGGAGCAAGGATTGAACATTATAACAGAAACAGTCGGGATCTGTGTGCTTCCTTGAAATTTGGCAGACTGCGCCGTGTCATAAATCTGCTCCAAAAAACCCTTGCCATCAGATAATATTTTTGATAATCTCACCACGGGTTACCATGGCAATTGTCAAGAAGAAGCAAAGCTATCAAAAGCCTGCAAGGCCATTTTGACTTTTTCCCTCGTTTCATCGTGACTCATGCTCGCTTTGCTTGCTCACTTTCAGTTGCCCTTCCTTTTTTTGAGTCTGCAGCTGCGGTTCAAAGGGCACGGGTTCCCCTTTTCTCTTTCACCTCTTGAGTCACACAGTTGTAAAAAGAGGTTTCTATCACGTTCAGCCCTGCTGTCTGTTCGGTAGTTTGGCGGGAAAGAGAGCTTCCGTTGAGTCCTGAGGGGCTTAAATGATTAAACGTGGTGCAGTGATATCTTGTAATGACATTTCCAGGAACTATTGACTAACCAGCTACCTTCCTATAGTGTCTGCAGGTCTGGTATACGTGTTGGCCTGCATGCAGAACCTTATCCCGTCATGTGAGCTTAGTGAATAATGACACAGTTTAGAACTGCCCCTCCCCTCCTTTATTCTCACACCCGATACCTTTCAGTGGAGATCCATTGTTGAAACAGCAAACAGCAGGTTTTTACATGGCTGAGGCGGGGATGATGATGAGACCCCCCCCTGTTGGGACCCCTTTAGTCTGATGGCCCAATGCTTGACCTCTCTCTCGTTTTCTCTATACAGGGTATCGCCCATGAATGAGAAAAGCACACGGACGTCTTCAGATCAGCTTACCCCAGGGCGGCGACCTCTGAGTGGGCCACGAAGAGCTTCAGAGGGGAAGAGAAGATTATCGTGGTTGCCCTTAAAACTCTGATGTCAATGTAGTTATACAGCGTGATTTTTTTGTTTGGATTGATTTATTCAAGTGATCCTAGCTGGTTTCGGTTGAAAACATTCACCTGGTTCGGCGTATTCATGCCCGTCATGAGCGTACCAGCCCAGCAGAAACCCAGCGCCAAACGAACGGGCAAACGCATCACCTTTTTCACTGATCCGAGCATAGCAATGAAGGAGACTTCTCAACACCCCGAGGGGTCCTACTATGTCCCCGGTGGCCCCGCCTCAGACCCCGGACAGAGCGAGGCTGCGAGCACCGTGACGTCCAATCCAGAGGCCCCTCACATGTACCTCAACTCTGTCATCTTCAGCCCGGATAAGGGCGACCAGAGCCGGGGTCACTATCAGCAGACTGTGCCTATGAAGTGGGCCCACCAGGAGCCCAGTCAGCAGCAGCCGTCTCTGTCCCAGCAGCAGAGAGCTGCGACCTGGAACACCATGACGAACTGGGGGCAAAACTTTGCTAATTATATCGGGGGAGTAACGGACTCAAGGACCCAGAATGCTTTTGTGAAGTCGATGCACGAGACTTCCGGCATGCAGCCGCATCATCAGCCCCCTAACAGAGCTGCAGACAAGCAGCCTCATGGGCCGAACCCTTCTGTGGACGCGTACAGGGATGCGGTTAAGGCTCGGGGGCTGGATTGGGAGCAGCAGCAGTCGCAGGCCTTTCAGGAGACTTTGAAACCCGGGGCGCTGAACACCCAGCAGCACAGCACATCCCACCCAGGAGGAAGCTCCGTGTTGCAGCCCTTCCAGTTGGCCTTCGGTCAGCCCAAGCAGCACCTCCCAGCGTACTATCAGACCTTTCAAGGCAACAGGACGACGCTACCGAACCCGCCGAACTACTCGACGCAAGCAAAACCGCCACACCAGTTGCAGCAGCTGCAGAAGCAAGAGCAAATCCAGCGCCAGCAGCAGCAACACATACTCCAGCAACAAATTCAGCATCAACAAATGCAGCAGCAGCAGCAACAGCTCATTCAGCATCAACAGCATGTACAGCAGCAGCTTCAGCAGCAGCAGCAGCAACAAAAGATCCAACAACAGCAGCAGCAGCTTCAAATTCAGCAGCAAATGCAACATCAGCAGTTGCAACAACAAAACCCTCATGTGCTTGACTATTACCCCGCCGCACAAAATGCACACCCTCACCCGCATCCACATCCACAGCCCGTGGTGGTACACTCCCAGGAGTCCTCGGCTCCAGCACCCCCGAAGATCCAGGAGCCGATCATCCAGGACATCACCCCGGAACCCCAGCAGCCTTCGGATTCACTGCCGCCCCCTCTCCTGACACAAGAGCCCCAGACGCAATCCCAAACGCAGCTTCGCAGATCACGGCGGCTCTCGAAGGAAGGTGGGGCGCCGTCGGACAACCCTTTTCTCGCCGTCTCTTCGGAGCAGGCCGCCCCGGGGCCGCAGCAGGGCTCGCAGAACGGGGCTCGCGACATCCAGGCGGCTCCGACGGGCGTCATCCAGAGCACACGGAGGAAACGCAGGGTGTCTCAGGAGGTCAACCTGGAGACCCTCGCTCAGAAGGCCTCGGAAATGGAGTCTCTGCCACCACATATTGTAAAGGTAAGCGTGCAGTTCAATTTTGAGAAAATATTCAACCAATTTTTTCTTTCCTTTTCTGTCTTTCCTTGTCCTGTTGCTCTTTCACGTGTCTCTCAGCTGTTCCCTCTCAAGCGAAATAACCTTTAACAGAAAAGGACTGAGTGTTCTGTATCCCTATGATTGCATATCAGTTTATATCTAAGCTTGTCGCTGCAAGCTGCAGGCCTTAATTGTGAATATCTCCGGCGAGAGATATACATCTATCTTTCCAGTGTTATCCCAGGGTATAATTGCAGTGGGACTTGAGCCTCCCCGAACAAGAGCAGGAACTGGAACAAACGGCTCCAGCGCAACTGCCAGGAAAACTGAGCCAAAACTTGTGTTGTTTTGTGATTAACGTGTTGCTGGAAGAGACGCTGAATGTAATCAACGCCCAAACCAAAGTTTACACCGCAGAAAAGCTCTGCCTTGTGAGGAAAAAAATCTGTAGCTAACAACAAGCCCTCGCATTGTGAATGTTGTCACAAGGTAAATATATACTTCACAAATATTTTCAGCTCTCACCAGATGAACAGACCTGATGAAATCCCTTGGCGCCGCTGCACCGTGTCAAGTCATTCACTTATCTGTGTTTTAAAGTGCTGAATGTCTCGATTGTGCAACAAGTTCTGAGTCAGTGTGGCTGTAGTTCAGCATGGCTGTGGCCTGGATTCGCCTCATGGGTAGCTGATCATACAGACAGTGTGTTTGGTTACATGCCTGCACACCTCCCCCCCCGCCCCATCCCATCAAAGGAGAGAAACTCCAGCCTGGCCTCGACTGCCCTCCCCCCCTCTATAACAGAGGGAGGGGTGCAGGGTTGCCTGTGTGCTCAGCAGAATCTGTCTCCACCGCTCTGGTGTAGGGGCTGGAGTTTTCCACCAGCAGTATAATGAGCACAGATCCAGGCAGCGTAGCCACACGGCTGCATGCCTCCCTGCCCCACGAAGATGCAGCGCGCAGTGACCGACTGCATCTGTCTTCAATGATGGTGGTGGTTTAGACGGCTTTGAAGTCGCTGCAGAGTTGCTGTAAAGCACACAGGCTGCTCGTTCCCACCTCTCATTATGGTTTTCTCAAGGCCAGAAATGTAGAGAATGCTTTTGGGAACGGTTCCTTTGACATAAGGTCTGTCACCTGACAGCGCTGTATCGAGGTGCAGATGTATAGAAAGCTTGTCTGGTAAGGCTTTCACTGAAACATCCAACACACGGTCATATTTTAAATTCTACCGTCTCTTACTTTTCACAGCGGCTCATTGTTTGTGTTACTTACTCACTCTCTCACTCACTCACCTCAGGCTTGTTTAACAGTGTTATTGATCTATCTGTTAACGCTCCATTTGAGTATTGATGATTTTCTCTTTGATTAGTGTGAGGTAAGGAACAAAGTTTAGGGTTCCCCGTTTACTGTATTGATTATGATTTGGCAGCCTGCCCGGGGGAAATCAACAGCCACCCAACCACCCGAGTAAATTTTGGTTTAAGATTTATTGTGCTAAGCTGGAGAGCTAAGCTACAGTTACTTAAGTTGTTAAAGGTTGTGATTCTTCGCACCTCGACACAAGTTGGCAGTGGTGGAAGAAGTATTAAGACCTTTTACTTTAGTGAAAGTAGCAGTACTACAGTGTCAAAATACTTTGTTACAAGTAAAAGTCCTGCATTCAAAGTTGTACTTAAGTAAAAGTACTTAAAGTATCAAAATTAAAAGTATTTATTATGCAGAATGGCCCATTTCAGAATAACATATCACTTCATCACTTTAATGTTGCAGCTGGTCAAGATGGAGCTAATTTGAAGTACTTTATATCCTGCTGGGTAACTTAGCCCGTGATAATACATCATAATGTATTTGTTATTTGATTTTCTATAAATGTTCTGAATATGCAGAGTCAGTGGTAACTAAGGCTGTTAAATAAACATAAAAGTACAAAATTTGCTTTCAAGACGGAGTGGAGTAGAAGTCTAAAGTAAGATAAAATGTAAATACTCAAGTAAAGTACAAGTACCTCATATTTGTACTTAAGTACAGTACTTGAGTAAATGTACTTGGTTGAATCCCCCCACTGCAAGTTGATGTGTTTGAAAATGTGTCACCAAAGAGTCTTAATGTGATGAGATTATGAGCTGCAAACAACAACAGGATGAAACTGTCTTTGATCAGATCAAATCAGTCTGTTAATCATCACAGCAGCCCGCTTTGAGGAGTCCCCACTTCGGGGTGCTTCACCTCCAATAGGACGTAATATAGACTTTTATCGAAGGGCTGCAACTACCCATTATTTTTATTATTGCCACTTAATTTGACTACTATAATCTGGATGAATCGTTTGGCCCATTACGATTCTTAAGGCTGAGTTAACATATTTATATAACTTGTTTTGTCTGACCAACAGGCATTCAGTTTTTAATCATAGAAGACAGCAAATGGCAAATATTTGCATTAAAGAAGATTCTAGTTTGCACATTTGTGGTGTGCAAGCAATGCATTTGCATTAATGAGAAATGAATGTTAGTGTAAATCACTAGTTTTTATCATGATACGATGTTGTATTGATTGTTTGGATAATGATATGGTATTTGCTGATATCATAAAGTCTGCCACGATACGATTTCAAATCATTTCATACTATTCATTTAACACAATCGCTCACATATTAACTCACAAAAATCAACTACATTATGATTTGACAATTTTATAAGTGGGCTCCTCCAGACATTGAAATGTTTTTAAGAATTTCAAAATAAAGGTGTGATCTTAAAGATGACGATATGTATCAATGTTTTCGCTTTACATCGATGATGGATTGTTCATCATTGAATCGATATATCAATCCAGACTGATGTATCGTTACACCCTTATTAGATGACTTGTAACACCTCATCTACCGTCTTTATCAGGAGCCCCGCCGGCCGTGGAGTCCCTCTGAAACGGGCGGTATGAACGCCAAGCGGCCTCGAGACGACCGGTTCCTTCCTCTCGTCATCCCGGTGTCTGTTCCGGTGCGAAGGCAGGAGCCCTCCTCCCCAGACAGAGATGGAGCAGCCTTGGCTTCCAGCTGGCCCCTCAGGCATTCAAACCCCCAGGACCTCGGCCACGCAGACCACAAGCCCTCGGTCATCGTCACCCGGAGACGCTCCCTCAGGAACTCGTTGTCGGAGAGCTCAGAGCAGGTGGGTACATATTCACTTGTTTATGCTTTTGTTTTGTTTTTTCCTGTTTTGCAGTTGCTGTACTTTGATGCCATTTTTTTTTTTTTTTTTAATTGGTTATACTTTTACAGACATTATTTGCTGTCAGAATTGATTTACAAACGATGGGGAGGTAGTAGGTTGCTGTCTGTTTTCAGTCTGTCTAAACTGCAGCTTTTAAGTCGTTGCATTTGTGCCACATCTCCCCGCCAACACACACTCCCTTCCCCCCATCATGCTCCATGTCTCCCCTGCCCCCATTTCACTCCTCCACACTTTTCTCCCTTTCCCTGTTTCATTTGGGGGGGGATTTGGTGAACTGGTCGACCTGTCCCAGATCAGGCAGATTATCAGGCTTTAATGCTGCCATACTGTACATTATGTACCATACAGTTGCGGGTTGGGGGGGGGGTCTTTCTCTTTAGGATTTCTCAGGATAAAAACACAAACTGTATGAGCTTCCATGTCTATCGTTGACTTTTGTTATTACATGAAATATACATATGTATATATTAGGGCTGTCAAAATAAATGCGATAATAACGCGTTAACGCAAATTCGGTTTAACGCCACTAATTTCTTTAACACAGTAGCGCAACTTGTGATTTTTAGTTTGTAGAGTAAAGATACTGGCATCATATGAAACTAGAAAGCCTAATGCACCCACTGGTACCAACCATGTCGTACTAACTTGTCGGGAAGGAGGCTAAATAACGCTCCAAAAACTGTCTTGGCCATTTTCAAAGGGGTCCCTTGACCTCTGACCTCTGAAGATATGTGAATGAAAATGGGTTCTCTGGGTACCCACGAGTCTCCCCTTTACAGACATGCCCACTTTATGATATTCACATGCAGTTTGGGGCAAGTCATAGTCAAGTCAACACACTGACACACTGACAGCTGTTGTTGCCTGTTGGGCTGCAGTTTGTTATGATTTGAGCATATTGTTTATGCTAAATGCAGTACCTGTGAGGGTTTCTGGACAATATTTATCATTGTTATGTGTTGTTAATTGATTTCTAATAATAAATATATACATATATTTGCATAAATAAAGTATATTTGTCCACTCCCATGTTGATAAGAGTATTAAATACTTGACAAATCTCCCTTTAAGGTACATTTTGAACAGATAAAAAATGTGCGATTAATTTGCGATTAAATATTTTAATCGATTGACAGCCCTAGTGTGTGTGTAGGAAAATATATATAGATAGATAGATAGATAGATAGATAGATAGATAGATAGATAGATAGATAGATAGATAGATAGATAGATAGATAGATAGATATAAAATGATGTATCACAGTAGATAAATCTGCCTCTTAAAATATGTTTTCCTCACCAGAATGGAAGAACCGAAGGGGAGAAAGACGATGACGGCAAAAAGTCTAAACGGCGTCCCCGGCCCGAGCCTCTCTTCATCCCGCCGCCTAAACCCGTTTTTTTCATCGCCCCTCCCGTCTACTCCAGCATCACCCCATACCAGAGCCACCTACGTTCCCCCGTCCGCCTCATCGAAAACCCACTCTCCATCCCCCCCTACACGCCTCCGCCAATCCTCAGCCCCATCCGCGAGGGCTCTGGCCTCTACTTCTCCACCTTCCTGTCCTCTGCTGCCGCCAGCAGCCAGGGCCTGCCACCTCCTATAACACCCAAGTCTGCAACACGCAGCCTGTTGCGCTCCAGTAAGTAAAAAAAAAAATAAATAAGTTCATAAGACCTCACTGAATCATCCACATTTCAAATATGAAGCATCTGCCAAAAAAAAATCCCCATAAACAATCTGATGTCTGACGATATGTGTGGTTTGTAAGTGAATTAGGATAGTCACTGTGTAAATATTAGACTGATTTGTGCATTTGATATTTTAGTTTCCTGTATAACAGAATATAACTCCTGTGATTGCGGCAGAAACCTCTTTGATAACATCATTTTGTGTTGCTGCTCTTTCAGACAGCTGCGACATCACACCACCAGTTCTGTCTGCTATTGGCGAGGCCACTCCAGTCAGCATAGAGCCGTGAGTATTTCCCTCTCTACATCCCCAAATTATCTTCTTCTTCCATTGTGGAAAAGGTTTTCAGGGGTTTGGGTAGAAATTGTATGAGCACTCAAAAGCAGAGCAGTAGCAGGACTAGTCGCTCTGCTATGAATTATTCAAAAACCATAACACTGGGCTGAATCTTGAAATGTCCTGAAAGAGAACACAGTACTTCTTGAAATACTAAACCCATCCTTTAAGGCTGCGCCGCTGTTACCACTGGAATCTTCCGCCCCGTCATCCACAGCTAGCATTAGCGCCAGCGTTCGCCTTCTGATCTCACCAAGCAATCTAATGTCTCTCTCAATGAGAGTGCATCCTGTCATAACAGCTCTGTATCAACTGTCAAATGAAAGCCTTAAGACCTTTTGAAAGATAACGGCAGTAAGTTCATCAGAGGCCGGTGGTCTTTAACGTCGTACGTGCTCAGATGATGTAGTTTTGGTTATGTATAAGGTTAATAAAGAGTCAGTCAGTAATAACTGCAGTCTGATACCAGTAGGGCTGGGTATCGTTTAAATATTACAATGCCAGTAGCAATACCAGTACTCTTAAACCAATAGAGAACTTCATTCATCATGTGAATGGAAGCTGTGTGTGTGTCCCGCTGGCTAGCTCACGGTGATAAGGCAACGCTCCAACTTTTTATAAAATCCACTCTGCGCTCCATCCAAAATCATTCCGCTCACGCTCCACTCCACACAACCAAATCATTCAAGATCTGAACATAAAAGGGATCGATTGCAGGAGAATCGTTTGACTGGAGAAGTTTCGATACTACTTGGTGCTGGTTTATAGTGTTGTCACGATACTGGAACTTCTAACTTCGATACGACACCTTGAAAAATATCGATATTCAATGTAATTTTCGATAACGGAGGAAAATTGACATGACATTGAGGGCTTAAAATTTTAGATTTTTTATCAAAAGATAAATAGTTGTGTGTGTGTGTGTGTGTGTGTGTGTGTGTGTGTGTGTGTGTGTGTGTGTGTGTGTGTGTGTGTGTGTGTGTGTGTGTGTGTGTGTGTGTGTGTGTGTGTACTTAGAAAGCGCAGCTGGTACCCGTGTATCGATACCGCGGAAAATGAGTATTGAGACCGATACCCAGCCCTGGATTCCCTAGAATTTACATTTACCTTGCTGAGGAGGAAATGAAAAATACTCTTTGTTTTCTTGACGCATTTTGGATAACTGATCGTGGTTAGCGTTAACCTCGATGACTAATACACTGCGTTTCGTGTGGCTGCTTCACAATAAAAGCCAGCTTGTGTTTTACAAGTTGAACACTTTTAATGTGAAGCAGCAGCAGCAGCAGGACGGTCTGTTTTTATTAGCTGCAACGTAAAGGTGCAGTGTGTAGGGTGTGGCGGCATCTAGAAGTGAGGTTGCAGATCGCACCGAACTAAAACTTCTCCCGTGTGCCGAGCGTGTAGGTCAGGAGAACTACGGAGGTCGACGAGAAAACGTTCTGGGCTACTGTAGAAACGTGGCGGCCGGCTCCGTTAAGAAGACCCGCTCCCTATGTAGATATAAACGGCTCATTCTTAGCTAACAAAAACACAACGATGCTTATTATCAGGTGATTATACACCAAAGATTATTAATATTATATTCCATTTCTGCCCATAGATCCCCCAAAATGTTACACACTGGTCCTTTAATACAGCTCTGACACTGTAAACAGTGATGCTAATATCAATGAGCTAAAATGACGCTGCATTGTCATCTGTGATTCCTTCGTACTTGGGTTGGTAGGCAATGTGACAACAATGATAAAAACTACTATACAGAGAGGTCATTACTGAATATAAATACATATAATAGAAATACTGACCATAAATTGAATAAAAATTGTGGTTTGATTTCATTATAACTTAAAACTTGCAAGATATCAAAGGTACGTGTAAACAACTTGAACCAAACAAGACCTCCAGTGGAAAACGGCCAACCGCCAAGTTACTCCATAAATGTAAACACAGACACTGATACCTTGGATGTTTATGACAATTAGAGCAACAGTGAGAGGGGAGCTTTGAGGACACCGAGACTCCATTTAGTTTAACCCCTTAAACTATCAGTCTTTTTTTGGGTAGTTATGTTGTAGTTGCATCAACAGCAAGGTGCACTTTATGGGGTGCATTGTGCAAGCTGTTCCTTCGACCGGTGCCAGCTGCTCAGCAGTTAGTCAGAGACGAGCCAGAGAAGCTTCCCATAAATCACGCTTTCAGCCGGGCCTGGTTTACTCCCAAACACACCAGAGCCATCGCCGTTCAACCTTTAGCAGCCCACCTTCCCTGAGGGAGGCTGCCAGAATACACACACACACACACACACTGAAATACTGCAGGCCTACTGGAAAGCAGGGGTGGGAGGGGGCATGCTGGAACAGGATTGTCTGTTAATGTAACACGGCGTTATTCTCACAACCATAACACCGAGGTATCTGGTTTCAGTTGACATGTAAACCCACAGAGATGCATTTGTTGGAGTCTTTCTTCCTACTTGAACGCGACCTTTGTCCCACACAAGGATGAGGATTTACTTTCGGTTCAGTGAATTGAAGAAGTGCACTCTCTGTTGAAAACACAAATTTTGAATTTGCATTTTATTCATTATGCTGAGAGGACAAAAGAGAGCTGTATAACCAGCTGGAATTCAAAGCAGTGCAAAGACTGTGGTGCTCAGAGTCTCAACGATCTTCCTGCGACTATTTAAAGATCAGAAAGAAGAAGCCAAGAAATCCAAATGTGATCTCTCCGAAATAAAACAAGAGCTTCACTCTTAAAAAGAAATCTGATATTGATATATGATGTCTGAACAGGGCAGACACTTTATGAACGCTGAATAGATCAAATTCAACGCCTTGTCACTCACACTGATGTCCTGTTCCCAGACGGATAAATATTGGGTCGCGGTACCAGGCGGAGGTGCCAGAGCTGAGGCAGCGGTCAGCTGTCGAGTTGGATCAGCATCGAGCGGAGCTGGTCTGGGTGCCGCTGCATGAGCTGGAGGAGAAACCGGACTTCCAGCAGAAAGGTAAGAAAAGCAACAAATACAGTATTTCACAGTTGTTACATCACCTTAAACTGAAAGTAGAAATACCGGCAGACAGATTGTTGTTGTTCTTTTTTTTTTTTTTTTACTTACTTATGTGAGGTGGCTAACAAGTAGATTCACATTATTTTATTGTGATTTCTCTCTAGAATTTATTTATTTATAATGTAGAGCTGTTAACACAATAATGCTAATGTTAACCCGTAACGCCACTCATTTCTTTAACGCATTAACTTGCGATTTTTAGGTTGTAGCGCGCTCAGTTTTAAAGCTAAAGTGAAGATACTGGCATCATATGAAACTAGACTAGACTAGATGAAACCTAAGGAATCCATCGGTACCAACTATGTCATACTAGCTTGTTGCAAAGGAGGCTTAATAACGCTCCAAAATTACACAAAATTTTGTCGAGGAAAAACTGTCATTGCCATTTTCAAAGGGGTCCCTTGACCTCTGATCTCAAGATATGTGAATGAAAATGGGTTCTCTGGGTACCCACGAGTCTCCCCTTTACAGACATGCCCACTTTATGATAATCACATGCAGTTTGGGGCAAGTCATAGTCAAGTCAGCACACTGACACACCGACAGCTGTTGTTGCCTGTTGGGCTGCAGTTTGCCATGTTATGATTTGAGCATATTGTTTATGCTAAATGTAGTACCTGTGAGGGTTTCTGGACAATATGTCATTGTTTTGTGTTTTTAATTGATTTCCATTAATAAATATATAAATACATTTGCATAAAGCAAGCATATTTGTCCACTCCCATGTTGATAAGAGTATTAAATACTTGACAAATCTCCCTTTTAAGGTACATTTTGAATGGATAAAAAATGTGTGATTAATTTGCGATTAATCTCGATTAAATATTTTAATCGATTGACAGCCCTAATTTCTATATATTTTTGTATATAAATAATCAGGAAAAGACTGACTTTGTTAAAATGTACACATTTTTATTGAGTCATTTCCTTGTTTGTGAAATACAGAAGTACCTTTTTGTTGTTATCATTTAGAGTCGGGTGTGTCCAACACTTGTCACTGTGAGGAAGTTTGTTTTGGTGTTTGCTCTGCTGATCCTGCATAATTTACTATTTACTGTTTCATATAAATAAATAAAAATAATTATCCTCTAATTACAGTTGTTTTATGTTCATTCTCTCCCTTTCAAGAAGAAAACATTGTCACCACTGTCTGCTAAATAATAACAATAAAAAAATATATATTTTCTTTCGGTTGCTCTCAATCACGATCTCTTCTGTGTGTTTCAGTGGAAGACCTCATGCACCTGGCCTGCTCCAGTGTTTTGTGTGGAGGAGGCACCAACCAGGAGTTAGCCCACCATTGTCTGTACGAGAGCAAAGGGGACATAATGGTGAGAACAACAGAACAATCCATATTCACTGAAGAGGCAGGCACGTCCACGATTAATAGAAAAATGACCAGTCAGTCAGGTTCTAACACAAATGCACACCAACCTGTTTTCCCCTTAAAGACTGACTCGACACGTAGAAAGAGCAAAACTTGTATTCCTTTTTAAAACATTCAGTATCACACAGAATATTTTTAAAAACTTCACTCTTACAGGCCATAAAAATTTTTTTTTTCCTGAGTGATGGCATCTTGCATTAACATAGTATTTTCTGCCAAAGTCAGAACAATTTTGGTTATTTCGCATGAGAGAAATATCTGAATCTGTTATTCTCTGTGCTCTTCTCACTGCTTTGAAGTGAGCAGGGCTCAGTTGGAGAAAACAAAGGTGATGACATGCACTTCTGTGCACCAATTAGGATTTAGCAGCATGCGTAGCAGAACACTTCTGATGAAACAGACTAACTCAGTCTTTGACTGATAAAATGCTTAATATATTATACATAAAGATGTTTTATATAGTCATTCATATTTAATGTTATAGAAGTTATGGCTGTGCGATGTGGAGAAAATCAAATTTCATGATGTTTTTGACCAAATTCCTTGATATCAATATTGCAACAGTAATGTAGGGTTGACTGTTGGTGCTTTCACAAAATATTTACACAATGAGATTTTTGATAAATAATCATCGGTAATGTGGCTATAATGACTAAGTGGGTAAAGGCAAATAATAGAACAGCTAGAACAGTCTGGTAAATGACATCACTTTACTGTAATGCAGCCTTTAAAACCAGGAAAAGACAACACTTCACCAAAATCTAAGACGATTTCTGGCCTCATGTCACGATATCAATATAATATTGACATATTGCCCAGTCCTAATAGAAATACTAGCTTCCAGAGGCTTTAAAGAATGATTGAAAGAACAAAATTAAAATGCGTTATAGTAGTTTTTAGACAACAGGGAGTTTATTTTAGTCATGAATCATTTTGAAATTGAAAAATGAATCATTCTTTTAAAAGCATTCCTGTCTAGAATGAAAGAAAATGTAAAGCCTCATGCACATAATTATATTCGTTATTTCCATGGTAGCATTAATAGAATTAATGACCTGAATTTGTTAGTGCACAGAAGCATCAAATCGTTTATATATACTCAAGTAGGTTATTAACCTGATTTCTTCATGTTTCACGTCACATAAACGAGAAGCCTGTTTTTTTTATGCCAGTGAATCCTGATTTCTTGGTCTTGTAAACCCTTAACGTTGTTCGAACAGGGTTTTTATATATGTGCAAATGCAAAGATAGTGCTTTTGTGACAGTAGTGAGGTGGAATGAAAGAAAAGATCTTTATATTCATAGCGGTGCATCCTTGTATCCAACATAATTAAATCCAACCAGCACAAAAACCCGTCAAAGTGTACCTTCATATCTCACTAATACACTGACAGTATGCCAGGCTCAGTTTGAAACACATGGCAGGTAGGAGAACCTGGTTACTGACCAGCTGCATGTGAATGCCACGTTTAAAGTAATCAGGTTGCTACAGTGCACGTACACGTGTCCTCCGACTTCCTGCTGTAACCCGATATCTTCCACTAACCTGCTTTCACTGCTGTGCATGTAAATGTAGTGATTGAATGCCTTCATGTGAGCTGTCAATGATTACTGAACGGAAGTGACTGATCTGTAGACTTCCAGTCTGCTATGTACTGAAACTGCTGTGGTGGCTTGAGTTGACTTCGATAGTGTTATTTAGCCAGAGGTGTGGAGTGATGCCACGGTGGAGAGCACCAGAGCTGCACATGCTTTCAGTGAGGTGTGATGCACGGGGTTAACTGTAATCACACCTCAATCATTAGTAGATTAAAAGATAGACAGAAAATTAAACGGCAGCTATTTTGGTAGTCGATTAATAGTTTAAAGGGCAGGTCCATTATTTAATTTTTACTTTTTAATTTAATTTAATTTAATTTTATTTTATTTTATTTTCATTCTGTAGCTTCCCAGTGGTATTCCTAATGTCTTCAAATTCGAACATTTAAATTTTGGTCAAAGTACGTATGTTTTAGTGTCAAAATGCAATTTTCCCACGTGACCTGACGTAGGTTTCTGCATGATGACGCTGCTACATGTACAGTATATATACAGCACATCCTTACACCTCTTCCTAACTGCTCCGTGCATCTGTGAACAGGCAAAGCAATGTGTCGCTTATTTGAAAAATCACTCGCCCTGACTCTCTATTTATGCAAAGTTTTGCGCACCTCGAATCTATTTTCACTGGTCAAAATCAACACTGATGGTCAATCAGTATCACGCTCTCTATGAAATAGAGAGTGACATCGCTCGTAGTATATCTGGAAAAATTTTCGTGCTCCATTTGCCAGAGTTTGCTTGGTCACTGTATGTTAGGAAGAGATGTATTAGTCAGTATATTAACGTTACACAAAGAAACTTAGATGGCGGTCGGCATGCTCCCAGTTTGGAGTACCAGCTTAGTGGAAGTTAAGCAATGTACTGCTGTGTGGATGCCACGTCCGTTTGGATGCGAATGTCACACAATAACACAAACAAACTAACCGATAGAAGCAGCAGTAGATCAGCAACTCTCGTGTGAAAATATAGCATACACTTAAATCAAACTGTTTTTAAGTGGCTAAAATATTTTTTTCTGCTGCTCCTGTCCACAGACGCTTTACCTCAGACAACCCTTTCTGACGGGGGACTGAAGCCGTTATATCACTCTCTTGAAAGCCACCAGACTCCATTCACAAAAACTGTAATTTTACCTTGCAGAACGTGAGAGTAAACAGTACATGCAAATCCAAACTAACCCTTTCAGTTATGTCCTTAGCACAGCTAACTTTGACTCAGCTAGTGCTAGTGTTCACATTGTTCATTACCTTATTGATTAGCTTCATGATTACTTTGGTATCCCACATCACTGCTTTTTGCTAACAGCTGAGTGGCCGTTTCCATTTGGAAAAAAACGGAAAAGAACACAGATGGATCCGTCATTTTTGTAGCAAAAACTCTCTAGTTCCAGCTCCTCAAATCTGCTTTTCTCTTATGTGATAACAAACTGAATATCTTTGGGTTTGGGGCTGACTGTCAGACATAACAAGACCTTGGAAGATGTCACGCCATGCTTTAGGAAACTGTGTTGTAGTTGTTCCACCTTGTTTTGTCCTGAGGTGAAATGTGCACCATTATACCGTTTATTGCCCTTAATTATATACTGTAATTATATTATATGCATGCACATATTTCTTAGCTGTACTTGAAAGCATCTTGAGCAACCAGACAAAACATCCAAGTCATAAATATGAGAGAGGAAGGGCGGGAAAGAGTCATAAATGTTTACTAGCAGTCGCTCATAGTGTCACCAAGAAATGTGATTGGTCAGATGGGAGCTCCACCTATACTGCAGCAATGATGCTTCCTGTGTCTCATACCTATTGCATCACTGTCAGACCGCTAATTACATCAGGACGAGTGCAGCTCGCAGTGCAGATATCCACTGAGTCCATCCTTGACCTCTGCATGAAAGAGCTATTTAAAGCACGTTGCCATGCTAATATAAAACACACCTTATGATAATAAATGTGCCGTGCCACAGCAACAACGCGCTCCGTGCTGTTTGTGGTAATGAGGCCAAATAGAGGTCACTGTAAAACGTCATAAGGCAGCATCTCAAGTGGCTCTTTCCTGGTTACATCACCCCCATTGAAATACCAGCAGTCATATTATTATTATTTAAGAGAAACTGAGGGATGCTGGGATAATAAAGAGGAAATCTTAGTGTCTCAGAATAGCTTTTGCTGCAAAGTTAAAGAGGACCTTTTGTGCTTTTTCCCATTTTTTTGTGTTATATATTTATTTTTTGTGCATGTAAAAGGTCTGCAATGTTACAAAGCCCAAAGTCTACGCCAAGAGAAGTTACTCTCCCCCACAGAAACGCTGCATGTTCAAGTAGAAACCCAAGATGCAAGTATGAACCTGAAAATGAGCATAATAGGTCCCCTTGAATTTGACTAATTTGAATGATTATAATGATAATAATTAGGGCTGTGACTAGCAATTATTTTAATAATTAATATTCATGTAGTTCATAACAGATCTTCCATCCCACCTTCCTTTATGTTCTTGAGTAATAAATTAATCGTTTGATGTTTAAAACAGTCCAAAAAAGAAATACCTGTCACATTTTCTGTCAATCAACTAATCGTTGCAGCTCTAATATTAATAACTATAAAAATAATAATACTTTTCTTAACAAAGGTTACAAAGTGCTTTACGACATAAAGGCAAATAGCATTATCAAGCAATATTGGGACAAAATTACAAAGCGCTTTTATATGATTGGCAAAAAACATGTTTAGATATCGGTGGCACCCAGTCCTTCTAAATGTTGCATATTTAGATCACATATTTAACCAATAGACTGTTTTTGTCTTGTGTAAAAAAGACCAGTTTTACAACAATAAGTTACCTTATTATCATCTTATAGATAAATTATTTGACACTAATCAAGATGACATAAGAGGACTGCTCAAAATTACAACAACATAAGAATAAAAAACATAACAGAGTAAAAATATAAAGTGTATAAGAAGTAATATTAATAACAGTGCAAAATAGAATAGCAATACAAGTAAGATAAATGTAGTAAAATAAGTAAACTAAAATAAAAAAGTAAATTACAACAACATAAGAATAGAAAAAAGAGTAAAAATATAAAGTGTATCAAAAGTAATACTTACACCAGTGCCTAATAGAATAGCAATAAAAGTAAGATAAATGTAGTAAAATAAGTAAAGTAAAATAGGAAAAGTAATATTGTACATGATATTAAAAGGTAATATTGCACAATGTTGAAAAAGTAATATTGCACATGATAAGGATATTGTTGTTCTCAGTGTCTGATGTTTCAGCTGCCCTTCCTGCAGGAGAGGGAGGAGTAGAGAGAGAGAAAACACATCTAAACAATGTGCATTACTTTGTTTTTACGGTGACTTAAAGGCTGATCCTAAATCGATACTTCCATTATTGGAAATCTACACGCTGGAGTTGAGTCTCAGAGTAACAGCAGAGCTGTCGGAGTGCTTTGTGGTGGTGCTGGTGGAGATTTCAGGCCCTAGCGACCAACACTGGTCCAGCGTTGTCAAGGAAACTACGAGCATGGAGGGGGGGGGTGTCAAAGCGCCCACTCTCTGCAGCAGTCCGACTCAAACTGCCGTTTTTCAACAATCATGCACAGTCGAGACTTTTTCCTTCTCAAAGAGCACAAAGTTGATTGTGATTGTGACATCAGAGCGAGTGATATAATGATATAACAGGTACCTGATACATGCTGGAGAAATGAGAGCGATGGTTATCTCGCTGCCTGGTTACCTGTAAGCAACGGGCTCATTGTTTGGCTCGCTGTGTTTTTACGGGTTTATGAAGCACAATAGGAGCTCCTCATAGAGCCAAGAGTCGGGAGTGACCAGCTGTATAAAGGCTCATAACAATCACCAGCTAATGTGTGTTCACTTTGTTTGTTTTTCAGGCGGCTCTGTCTCTCCTGATGCTGAGGAATCCAATTTTCCCCAAATCTCATCATCTGGCCAACTACCACTTCTCAGGTAAGTCATGTACACACAGCATTTATTCTGTATTTATGTAGAATTTAAACTTCTTTTTTACCTGCAGTCATAAATGGATGTAATTAGGGCTGCAACTAATGATTATTTTATTATTAGAGGAGTAAAGAAACCAGAAAATATTCACATTAAAGAAGCTGGAATCAGAGAATATTTACTTTTTTTTTTTTTTAATTACTCAAACCGATTATAGTTTTAGTATTATACAGTCGTTTTATTATTATTTTATTATTTTATTATTATTATTATACAAAGTCAACTATTTTGATAATAATAAGTTTTAGTCATTTTTCAAGCAGACATTCCCAAATTATAGCTTCTCAGTTATGAGATTTTACAGCTTTTCTTAGTCTTATGTGATATTAAATTGATCATATTTGGATTTTAGACCATTGAGTGAACAAAACAAGTTATTTCAAGATGTCAACAATCATTTTTTTTACTATTTTCTTACATTTCCTGAACCAACCATTAATTGATTTATCGAGAAAATAGTAGTCAGGTAGGGGTCAGTAATATTCTGGTATTGACGATAACTGAGATATTTATAAACTGAAATATTGCTATAATGTTAATAATACATATATGCTAATATTGTATAGATAATCTATCGCCTCTTAAATCATTAATTTGTACAGTTATGGTTACAGACTCTCTCTCCACCACCTCCACCTCCACTCGTATTTTGAGTGTAATATATTTGCCAAAAATGATAAAATGCTCTAGAGCTGCAACAAATAATCAATTACTTGTCAACTATAAATTAATCGCCAACTATTTTTATAATCGATAAACTGGTTTGAGTATTTTTTTATTTATTTTTTTAAAGTAAAAATGATCTCATTTCAGCTTCTTAAATTTTTCACCATTTTCTGACATTTTATAGACCAAACAACTAATCAATAAAATAATATAATTATTAGTTGCAGCCCTAAAACGCACAATAAACAAAGTTAACGATGAATTTGACAGGTGATTTTTGCGATATCTAATTTTCTATAGATATCGCGATAATATCGATATCGTGAATTCTTTTGGCCACAATAATCATGTAATAAAAATCTGATATGGTGACAGCCCTATAGTCAATTCATAAGGAACATAATGGTTAATTGCAGCCGTAGATTTACTGCACCAACATGGAGACAGTGAAGAGTAAATTATAACAGGAAGTTGACTAAATTCGTAAATAATGGTGTCTATTTTTGCCTTATCTGATAAACCCAGCTGGTCTTCAGACGCTCAAAACAAACATTAATAATAAGTTGAAAATCCAGATTTCAGCCGAGATGAATTCTGAATATGTTTGTGTTCATAATAATAATAATGGGAGTGTCAACAACCATTTTCCTCCCCTGTTCCTTTTAACCATCTAGCAGTGACTTTCTAAGGCCTCAGAGCAGTGGCAGCTGCAGTAGTGAGAGTGTCGGGGTGTTGGGTGGTGGTGGTGAGTGGAGGGTGGGGGTAGTAGTGGGTGACTGTGGAGGATTGTCAGGGTCAACGCGATGAGAGAAGGAGGGGAACAGGGAGGGGGTTTACAGCATGTGGTTAATCCCAAGCAGAAGACAGGAGAGCCATTGTTTATCCAGTGATTTAACTGTGTGTGTGTGAGTGCGTGTGTGTGTGTGTGTGTGAGTGTGGTTTTAAGGCTGGGGGGGTGGGATTGAACTTGTGGGGGTCTCCACACATTCAGTCTGGAAGCAGATACTTTATAAACTGCTGCATCTTTCTCTCTTTTTAATCAGGATCAGACAGCTGGACCGCAGCGGAGAGACGCCAGTTCAACAAAGGCATCAGTGCTCACAAGAAGGACTTCTTCATGGTGCAGAAACAGGTATGTTGTGGTTGTTTTCAAACACACTGAAAACTCCCTGTTTCCAGTGAAGGCCACATACTGTAGTAGCTGTGGGCTGAAAAACAGTGTGCACACAGTATTTTCTCTGACAATGGGTGGGCGGGGGAAAGGGAAGTAGAGTCACTCTGGAACTATGTTTCCTTCTCGTTTAATTATTTGCAGTGTCGCAGTCGATTATTGTTTTTCCAGACTGCAAAGCTATTTCATTTTGCTTGTTTTCACCACTTCAGTGATGAAGAGGGAGGGCAAAAGTATATCAGAGTTATTCAGTGTTCATTGGCCAAAAAATACCAGATTAAAGGCTTCTAAAATGTGATTTGAGAATGAGCTTCAGGCTTTTGTTGTGCTCGACATCTCTGCTGTAGCGAGTGGCCGCAATGAAGCTTCTCAAATAAATCTTATTTATTGTTTTATCTAAAGAAGGACATTTACACGTCAGGTTTAAAGGGACTGTATGTAAGTTTTTAGATGTATAAATCAGGTTGTAACCTAAAAATTAGACCCTCTGCAACTTTCTGGGTTTCCTCTATCAGTCTGCAGACTGCTTTTAATGTGAAGAATGCGGTCCGGTTTTTCTTGAAAAAAATCAACGGATGTGACGTCATGCGCGCTCGCGATTGCTTTTATTTTCAGCTTCACTTACAGGGATAACAGTGAGCAACCATTGCTAACGTTTGGTTAAAAATGGAGTCCGCTAACGCCAACAAACGACCAGCCAAGCATGTGAAATATATAGCGATATGGTTTTAGCTGCCAATCACATTCAGTCTTGTGTGTGTCGTCTCACTGTTCCCACTGATGCTCGCTCGCGTCTACGTAGTGCGACCTCAAGCACGAGCAACAGGATGCTGATTGTCATTGATTTAACGGACACAGGTGTCACTGTTAACAAGCAAGTCCCTTTAAAAAACAAATAGGAAATACACAGAATAAAAACAGGCAATGTGTTAAAAAGCTGCACATCATCTGATGTTGCTCTGTCTTTCTCCACAACAGCACAGGACTGAGTTTTTTAGCAGCTCCAAAATGCCTTATGAAAGTGACCTTATGTGTTCAGCATCATGCAGTGACATTTACAAAAAGAGAGCGTAATTAAAACTCCATTAAAAGGGAATGTGTGTGTGTGTGGTTCACAGGTGATCACTAAGTCAGTGGCGCAGTGTGTGGAGTTTTACTACACGTACAAGAAACACGTCAAGATCGGCCGCAACGGGATGCTGATGTACGGCGAGGCGGAGCCTCTGGAGAGCAAGACCACCGAGGAGGAGACGGACCACAAGGTCAGTGATGTAGTTTAATATCTGTACTGCAGAAACAGATGTGTGTTGCTGCTGATGTATAAAACATAAACTAAAACAAAACTAACAAATGTCTGTGACCCAGAAATATCTACAGGACACAAAATATTGATTTTAATTTTGAGATTTTGGACTATTTTCCCTTCCATAACTTATATCCAAAATACACATTTAGGTGTTTATTTTACTACTTTGTTGTTTGTGTCTGTAGATTTCTCCTAAATTCACTAAAAGTTAGCATTACATAATGCCTCATTTACATATTTAAACATAACATTTCATAAAACTTGATGTAAATACTCAACTGGGGACGTTATCTGTTAGTTAAATGTTTCTAATGTCTCCCCTTCAATGATTTAACTGAAAACAGTTTACAAATGTAGTAAGCAGGCGACTAATGGAGCGATCTGGTTTGACTGCAGGGTGATCTGATTAAACATGAAACAGTTTTATTTAGATGTGAAACTGCAGCGTGTCGGTTCAGAAATAACGCAGCTCAGAATATCTTCATTGACCACTTGAGTCTTAAAATGAACTGTGTTAACGGCTGCAGCTCACTCCGGCTAGGCCACCACATTGTCCTCGGCGTGAATAGAGAGTTATTTTATCCACAGAAACATCACAGGTACAGGTTTGCTGGTTGTTATAGTGACTGTGCAAAAGCTACATCAACTGCTTATCATCCAGTCACATAGAAATACCTTAAAACTAATGTTCAGGAGATGCACTTTGACTCAGTTCTCATGTGCAACACTTTCTAAACTGGCATCTAGCTCTAAACGTCTCTCCCCGTGTCTTCCTTGGACCAGCAGGGCTCTCACGGACTGGAGCCACAGAGGGAGGAGGACAGCAGGAAGTGGGAAGGGTCAGCTGACAGGAAACAGGATGTCGGCCCCACCACGGCGACGCACACGCTGCAGACGGCTGAGAATGTGAGTGTGAAGTTAATGATCAGCTCTGCATGGGAAAGGAAGGGAAATAGAATAATAAGTAGATAAGGGGATGAATGGTCGCCCCACATGAGGAAGAGTATCTTTACCTCCAGAGATGAAAGAGGTTAAAGGATATGATTCAGTTCTGTAAATCACAACGTCACTGTTTTCTACTTTGTTTATGTCTGTGATCAGTTTGCTTTGAGCCCTTAATTGTATTTGCAGCTGAGGAAGTATCTTCTTTAAATATTATTTCCAACACAAGATTTTGGAAAAACTCTCTTTTGAAGACACTTTCAGACTAGACTTGTTTCCCAGAGACACTGATAGTTCGAGGATCAGATGGTCCTCATCCTTGAAGCCTTTTCTGTCGTAAAAGTGAGACATGAAGCGCTTCATCTTCTTTCTGAGTCACGTACTCAACACACACTCTCCAGTCGGGCTCTTGAAAGTGATCACAATGAGTTCCTCTCGCTGTTCAAACTGTCTTTTCTTGAGCTCCTCATCACGACATTCAGTGACAGTGAGCCTGACAGATTATTTGCTTCTTGCTCCGTTTCTACAGTAAAAGATTGAAGTTAAGTGAATATGTATTTCCTCTGTGGCGGCAAAAGACGTGACACTTGTCATCACAAACTCTGGAAGCTTTTTAATCAGACGCACCAAACCAACATCAGAGAAGTAGCAGCGACGAAAGGCCTACTGTTGCGCCGCCTCACGTCGCCTTTGTCTTAGCAAAAAAGTTGCACTCGAACACACCGCAAAGACTACAGACGTAAACATCTACCACGTACGTTCTGCGCCAGCGTGAGAGGAAATAACTCTCCACACCAGCAGGTAGTCTGTATTCATCATTCAAAAAGGGAAACCGGAAGACCGAGGACGGCGGACATACAAACCGTTGTTATGATACGTACATGAAACAAAGTGGTGTTTGACGACCAGTTTCACCACTTAGCTTCATTCCAGATGGCCACGTTGTTGAGAAAATATCCATGTGTTGGAATGATCAGATGAAGATGAAGATGAAGATGAAACATGAGAAGAGCCATCTGTGTTTTTCCTCTTGACTTCACTCGTTGGCTTGCTTTCCTCACTTCCGTTTCTCTTCTCGTGCACTGATTCGCTTAAACCGAACCGCCAATCAGAGTGATTTCTCTCACCGACGAGTTCCGCCGCCGATTCAACATGCTGAATCAGCCGAAACGCCGTAGACACGGGCAGGCTAGAGCCGACGGTGCGGGACACACCGCAAAAAAACTAGGCCAACAGATGCTCTCCGATGTACATGCCATTTAAAAAAGAGAACATCCGATAATGTCTTGTCCATGAATATTATACAACCACTACTTTTTTCAGATGTAATTTCCATCATGATAAACCACAGAAGTAGGTCAGCGCTCCAGAGGGATTACTGTCATTGTTGTGTTGAGTTAATTAATACTGTGGTGGTTATATTCTAATTACCATGCAGTGTGTGTTGTCTCTTATGTATGCAGAAGTTTACCTCCTCAAAGCCATGAAAGCACTTTGATCACAGGAGTTTTTTAATTCCTTAATATTATTTGTTTGTTATCACATTCATCCAGACACACTCACACCTACATGTACTCAGATATGCATGAGAATGGAGTAAACCCGTTTAGGAGAGGTAGGAAGCTAATACAGGAACATCCTGCATGATCCTGCTTAGAAACCTCAGCCGGCTTCATCAGACTTTGACACATTTGTCCTTTTGAACTCTTCCTGGTCTCGTCCCGGTGGCTGGGTGGTGGATTTACTGCCCCCTGCTGGACGTTGTAGAGGAGACACCTTGGCAGACGTCCACCTCTCTGGATTGTGTAACCCCATTATGTCTGTCAGCAAACAATGACTCGACAGGAAACCTTTGTCCTCGTTGCATTTCGACATGTAGTGCACATAATAAGCTGTTGATAAGGCTATTTTTGTTTTCTTGAACTGTGTATGTTAACTGGCACATGTGTGCATGCCATTGTAACACTATCCTACATAAAAGGTGCTCATAAATCCTCATTATTTTCCTCCCTAATTGCTCTCAGGGTCTTTCATGTTAACACTTTTATTGTTGTGTGCAGCCGGGGACCGTCCTGATCATGAAAGGCCTGGAGGACGAGGTGCGGGACCAGCCGCTGTCCCGGGTCATCCACCCGCCGCTGCCACCCCCTCCCAGCACCAAACCTCGCTACGACGGCAACGCACGCAAGACCAGCCCGTCGACAGGCAACAAAGGCACAGCTGGCCAGGAGGGAGAGTTCCCCTGCAAGAAGTGTGGCAGGTCAGTGATCCGAAATATCCCATCAGTCACCGCTGTTGTGATGGAGACCGCTCTGTTTACTTATGCAAAGCTTGACAGCAGCGGTTACATAAGTGGCCTCAGAACGAACCAGCCGGATATAAAACACAACATTTCTGCAGGAAATATTGCTCCTGCTATTGCCCACTTGGAGCACGTATTGGTAAATAGAGGCAAGTGTCTCGTGGTGTTTGAAAGAATCAAAGCGTCCTGTCATGCTTTGATTAAATAACAGCCGTCCTCTGGCAACACCGGGCCTGTTATTGCCAACTGTGTCCTAGCAACCGACACACAAGAGCAGATAACGGCACACATCGCTCCTCTCGTTCAGTGCAACTCTACCCGGTGATTTGACGAGAGCTTCTCCTCGCCCTTTAAATACTCAAAGTGTGCTCATTATAGATTATCCACCACTTCAGAGGCCGGTAATGTATGTTTACAGGAAATCCAGCGGGGCTTATTAGCAATTTCACAGTCATTGTGTCACATGGCTGCACATTTCACGCAGCTACAGACCCACTGCTGTGTCACATGCTGTGATATTCATTGTTCAGATACGGCCTGTTATTACTCAGCCTGTATTTCCATACATCATTCTGAACTTTGACCACAGAGAGATTACTATTATTATGACAGTACTGACTTTAGAAACAGGAAATGTGTAAGAAGATGGAGATGTTCCGATACCATTTGTTCCTTCCCGATACCTGAACTTGCGGTATCAGTTGATACCGAATAGTCATTATTATTTAACACCCGTTTACTACACTACGACATTTCCCCCGCTCTGACTACCGTTACACTCTCCACTAGCAACGCACTGTTGTTGTTTGCTATCATCACGTGACAAACTACCTGCAATCAGCTCTTCTTTGTAGATGCCAGTGGCAGCCATGATACATCCAGGGCGACAGCACAGTGAAGGCTACTGTTAGGCTACTGAAGGCTACTACTCGCCGATACCTCATCCTGAATTTTGGACACTATCGGACATATTTCTGATACTGGTATCGGAACAACTCTAGTATGAACTCTGTACTTGAGCAATGAGCACATTTTGCATGATGACGGGGTTCCCAGTTAAGCGTGATATATGCTTGCCGCATTTGCGAGTGTCGCGAGTGTCCACATGGCCAAAGTGACGCCACACCATCAGGCACGTTCCTTCGTGGGGGTTCCTTGCGGCAGGTTTTCACCTGTTCGCACACATCTGAATTTTTCTAACTAAGTTGACGCTGATGATCGGAGAGAATGGACTTTGAGGAGCTTCGAGAATGTCCATTTGCTGTGAGGAGAAACCCACACAGAGTATAAAAGATCCAAATGTGTCCTCGTCACGATTCCACGTCAGCTCATCTCCGTGCAGCCATCCTTGCTGAAAGCATAACCAAAGCTTTGTTGTCTTCCATTTATTTATTTTTATGCTTTCTATGCATCTTTTAGAATATTTAATTAATCACCCTGACGAGCCTTTTTATGCATTCACTCTTCCTATTAGGCTGAAGGATCGTGTTGACGTTGTGCGTTGGTATTCAGGGAATTTACACAAGGTCAACAAACTCCTTGAACTAACAAGAATGATTAACATTTTGCTCCTTGCGTGCCTTTGCTTTTTTCTTGCCTACACTGCTCCTTTCTCCTTTCAGACATGCACCTCTTTACATGAATGTAATGACAATTGTACATGTTGGTCTCGTGTCTCGTGACTAAGTAAGGATTTCCTACGCAACACAAAGCTGAATTGAATCAGATTAAGGTCCACAGCAACACAGAGGTTGAATATACAGAGATTAAATGCACGTTCTCCTGCTAAAGAGCTCTGTAGTAAATCGTTATTGTCATTTCCTTTACACAAAGAACATAAAATCAGTTTAATACTTTGACTGCCAACTATAAATAAATATTAAATGTTTTTCCCTCTTGTGGTGCGGTGCAAAATAACACCTCCTACGACCCTGATAATAATGTTTGATAAAGTCTGATAATCAGACCAGCTGTCGTCCACGCCAACTGCATGAAACACACTGATAAAATTCTTCAGTTAGAGTAAATGAGAACGATGTGAGAGTCCCGACTTAACACCATGTCATTTTATGTTTGTGCATCGTTTGACATTGTCAAATAGGCTTCATGGTTCTTCATCTAAGAGACTATTTAAACTGATGAAAAGGGTTTAGTGAGAGGTAGGGAAAGCTTCCTGTGCGCCCCACAGCGCTCATTCATTAATTATTAATTTCCCAACGGCTTTAAACCTTCCATCATTGATGCGGCCTGTGAGGAAACGGAGAACGTTGTTACTTTACAACTCAGCCGTGGCGCCGCTTCCTCTGGCGTTCCAGGTGGCAAAATATAGTGAGCGTTGTGGCTTACTGCACCCGATTCGACTGTTATCGGGCCATTGAATAGGCGTTATCAGTCGCTATAAACACCATAGATGTGGGTCAATAGGGGCATACTTCGTTGTAAAAGTGAAAGTGAAACTTTAAAGCAACACATTCCAACATAACAACCTTATGTTTTGAACACAAACAAAAAGGCTTCTTTAGGTTTACGCAACAAAACTACAACTTTTTGAGGTTTAAGTTAAAATAACTACGAACACAAAGACGGCTACACATTGTTGGTTTCACAAGGGATGCGGTCTCCTGGGCTTCTGCTCCTGTCATAATTACTACGGTCGCTAGAGGTCGTGTTCTTTTATACCTTCTTTCTACCATCTACCATGTGAATAGATGATCAAACCTACTAGTGGGTGTAGTAGGCCCCTATTGACCCACATGCATGGCGCTTATAGCGACTGATAACGCCTATTTAATAGACAACAGTCTAATTCGCTGCTTGGACACACGTGTCAAAAAGCTACGACTACCTAGCCACTACCAGCACAATGCCAATACATTACCAATGCAATAAGCTCTCCTCTATTTTCCCGTAGGATTTTCTCCAAGGTGAAGAGCCGCAGCGCCCACATGAAGAGCCACGCCGAGCAGGAGAAGAAGGCCGCAGCGCTGCGGCAGAAAGAGGCCGACGAACGAGCTGCGGCAAAAGCAGCCGCCGAGGAGCTCGCCGCAAGGCAACAGAACGGGACGCGACAAGTGGGCGGGGAAAGTACCAACGACGACTCGTCGGCCGGGGACGACGAAGACGACGAGGACTGGCAGTAAGAGACACACTTGACTGCGCCGTGCAGCGTGGCTTTATCTCTACTGGGACGGGAGGAGGGGATAAAAGAAGAATCCCTCCCGTAGGTGTATATTTTGTGGAACAAGAAGACGTTGCGTTGCGTGGCACATTCAGGGACAGATTTACTCCCGTGTATGTGTTTGTGAATGACGTGTGCAACGATGAGTGTGTATGTGCTTTTCCAAAACACCCCCTTTAATCCGCTTGAAAAGCTTTTCAAGAGTTACCTCTCTTGGTCACAGGGCTCCGTCAAATCAAAGCCATGCCGCCTCTCTCGGCGCTCTCCTTGCTCTCCACGCCAGGCCGCGGCCTTCCTCACACTTCGAGTCTCGCCCTATTTGACGGGCGAGGAACTTGTTGGACTCCTTATTTCCTCTCTCGATGAGCCACAGCACGCGCTTGCTTAAGCCGCATCCCAGTTGGATGAAGTTTTGGCGATACGAAGACTGAAATCTGACAGCTGGGGGAGTGCGGCGAGGCGAACGAACGGAGGGTCGTGCTGTTATTTCTCTGCTCTACGACGGACAGATGGACGGATGGATGGCATGTGCAAACTGTTGCCTTTGTTTCGCCGCTCTTCTGCACTCAAGGCTGCCAAAAGCTTTCTCAGACGCATGATGTGCACCAAATGGGTTGCCCCTCACCCCCCTCTCTCTCTCTGTGAGCGTTGTTCATCTGGGCTTTAGTTCTGTGAATCCCCCCTCGGCCCTCGTCACTTTTTATAGTTCCCAGTTTGTTCCTCACTGTTGATGCCTTGGATGTTTTGATGCTTTTTATCTTGAAATGACAATCAATTTTACACTGTTGTTGTTGTTTTTTTTATAAATATATATACAGGTAAACGTTACTTTTTCTGCCTGTGTCGCTATATATGGTTATTGTTGTTGTTTTTGTGAATATTCTTGTTGATTATTATTCTTGTTATTATTATTATTATTATTATTATTATTATTATTATTATTATATCATCTTGGTTTGGGCTGCAATTTAATTGAGCGCTTTTCCGTACTTGTCGATAGCTTTTTTTTTTTTTCTTTTTTTATTTAAACAAAAAAACAAAAATAATGCTACTTGCTGCCTGTTTATAACTGTGAGATTTTTTTTGGAAGCCAGAAATGAAGAAAAGGCAGAAATGTAATGTGCAATAGAACAAGTTGACCCCCTGTTACCAGAGCGTCCAAGCCCTCCCTCTCCCCCTCTCCCTCTCCCTCTCATGCTTACGACTGGCTTCTCTGGATGCCTCGTTGTCAACCCTGTAACTGATAGGAGGTACTGACTCAGACTGTTGAAACCGCAGGTCTCTATAGATACACATAACGAAGTGGGAAAGACAAACAAACAGCACAAACTAATTTAAGACGTTTAAGAAAACAGATATCAATGTTCATGACATGCTTACTGCCCTGAAATTTTAGCCTGAGTGAATAATTTGCTGATGCAAAACAGGCGTTAAAAGAAGCAGAAGCATTCTTCAACTGTAGACCAAACTTCACCGAGAGTTTGAGACTTTAAATACCGATACAAGACATGAGTTTTCTTTGCTATTTAGAACCAGATATCAAATGTCACTAAATTATTTACTGTCATCAACAAACAGGGATTAAGGGAAGCAGAAGCATTATTTACTGTAAACCAAACTTGACCCAGATTTTTCAGGATTTAACAGGAGATTTTGAACGCCGACATAAGACTTAATATTTATTTAGTTGCTTTTTAGTACCAGATATCAAATGTCATTAAATTATTTACTTCCATCAACAAACCGGCATTAAGCGAAGCAGAAGCATTCTTTACTGTAAACCAAACTTAACCCAGATTTGCAGGTTTTAACAGGAGATCTTGAATGCTGACGCAAGACTTCATTTTTAGAACCAACCAGATATCTACATCTATAATATAGTCTTATATATATATATATATAAAATATACTCTTATATATTTATATATATATATATAAATATATAGATGTAGATATCTGATGTAGATATAAACACCTGCAAATTTTGCAGGTGTTTTACAGGGGGCTTTTGAGACTTACTGTATATTTTCACACTAAAATCCCTGTTTGCTGATATTTGGTGACTCTAAATTGAAACCTGAAAACGTTGGACAGTAGATACTCTCGTGACACTAACATGCTCCATTGAAACCTCAACTATGTAGGTCAGCAGTTTACTGAAGGGCAGCGTGACATACTGTAGCTTACTACCGCATTGGGAAAACTGCTATGTGCAAACATAGTAAGAATTTAGCTGCAGATAGTGGTTGGTTAGGAAAGATGGTGGTTGGCCGTTAATATCAGCTCAATCAGTTCATGTCTAACCCTAACATGTGTATCTATGGTTGACTTTGTTTCTGTTTACCTTGTTGCTGATAGCAGGCGCTGAATTGGACTATGGAAACGTCATGTTTTGATCTCTACATATCTCGACGTTAAGCCCTTCGGCCCGGAGCCAGCTTCTGTTGCCGCAGCAACAAATGGGTTAAAGGGTTATTTTCCTTTAAAGGACAAACCACAGTGGGGAAGTTGGGGAGGAAACGGCTCCAATTACCAGTTACTCCACAAGTTAAACCTGGGTCTATGCACAGACTGTGTGTGAGTGAGTGAGTGTGTTAGAAGTGTGTGTGTGTGTGTGTGAGAGAGTGCTTTGTGAGAGAGGTCAAATGTTAAAACTATTCGCCAGTCAATGAAAAAAAAAAAACGTTTTGCAGACTGTTCACGTTTGTTATGTTAATTTATATTTCCTTTTTATTCGGGCTTGGCTTGAGGTTCTCGCGGGGGGGAGGGGAGGGGGAGGGGAGTTGTCGCCACGAAAAAAAGGTTTTCAAGCTGTTTTAAAAAGAAGAATTATGGATGAAATGATGAAACGGAGGCCGTCGACACAAACACACCGCTGTAAACTTTCCTCGTTTCATCCAGTCGGTTAAGGGAATTTTAAGACAAAAGGTTTATTTAGCTAAAGATTAGAAGAATATATATGAATGAAATTCTATGTTTGCATACTTTCTATGCTATTTTCATATATGGGGTTCACACTAACGATGAAAAACGGAAAGGAATCTCAAGTGCTTTTTACTACAGTGTAACTTATTTGTTTCGATTTGATTTTTACCACCTGTGTTTTTAGTAATGATTTACGAAGCACTGTATATTAAAGTTTTAAAATATTCATGAAGCTTTTGAGTGTGTCGTTTTTATATCTTTCCATTATCATACCAAGCCCTTACAGTGATGGTGTTGTTTCAGAGGAGAAGCTGCACAAGGTGGCAGCATTGTGTTGCAGCAGTTCAACCACTCAAGTACCTGCAGAGAGCAGCGGAGGGCGCTGTTGTAACACCAGCAGTTTGTTTGGTGGAGACTTCAGCTCCTTTTGGTGGTCATATAGACCATTTCACACTTGTAAACCAGTTCATGTGAATGACACCAACTGACAGGAAGTAAACATGGACCCAAGCTGTTGCCTAGCAATACATTTCCGTTGAAACAGTCTAGTGGTTTAAAGTGTATTTATGTAGCACAAGGTTGTCTCAGAGGGTTTTACAATCTGCACAACATTCAGTGAGTCACTTTATTGCTGCACTTCTTTATCCCTGCTGTAATTTTAAACTCACAAAGCTAATTTGGGGTTACAACTGTGTACTGAATAGGTTCCACTCTTACAAAGGCCATGCATCTGTTTCATTACAAGTCATTTTCTGTATAAGAAACAGCATGCAATAATTAACATTTCTGTTACTGTGGCAGGTAATTTTGTTTGTTGTCCTTTTATGTCTTTGTTGTATCTGCAGTATGTTGTGGCCCAGTATCCTTGTGAAAATAATTAAAGCTGTTCTAGGCTCTAGGTTTAAAATACACCACGTCGTATCGGCTTAAATCCAAATATGGAGCTGCAAGAGAGAAAAGCATCCGAATAATAGCCCCAATAAATGTGCTCTTTTTGCCCCAAATAATATCTGGCATTCGGAGCATATAGAGGTGGGCAATTATTCTATAGTCAATCGTTTATTATAGATATGAAACAAAATTCTGTTGCCCAAATTTTAGTTTAAGAAGTTCTTGTTTTACATGCAGGTCATTGCACTGAACTAGGGATGTCAATCGAATCAAAATGTACCTTAAAGGGAGATTTGTCAAGTATTTAGTACTCTTATCAACATGGGAGTGGACAAATATGCTGCTTTATGCAAATGTATGTATATATTTATTATTGTAAATCAATTAACAACACAAAACAATGACAGATATTGTCCAGAAACCCTCACAGGTACTGCAATTAACATAAAAATATGCTCAAATCATAACATGGCAAACTGCAGCACAACAGGCAACAACAGCTGTCAGTGTGTCAGTGTGTTGACTTGACTATGACTTGCCCCAAACTGCATGTGATTATCATAAAGTGGGCATGTTTGTAAAGGGGAGACTCGTGGGTACCCATAGAACACCTTTTCATTCACATATCTGGAGTTCAGAGGTCAAGGGATCGCTTTGAAAATGGACATGCCAGTTTTACCTCGCCAAAATTTAGCCTTAGTTTGCAGCGTTATTGAGCCTCCTTCTCAACAAGCTAGTAGACATGGTTGGTACCAATGGATTCCTTAAGTTTACTAGTTTCATATGATGCCAGTATCTTCACTCTACCTTTATAATTGAGCCTTCCTTTAAAGTATAAAGCAATAATTAGATATCTGGCTCAGATAGGCAAGAGGAGCATGCAGTGTGCATTTATATTAATGTCAAGATACATATTTCTGGAAACTGAAGTTCAATTTGAAGCTGCCAACATGCAACGTTACTCAGAACACCTTAAACACCTGCATTCTTACTGTATGACTATTTAGACCCACCTGGTGAGTTTTTACATCCTTCATGAAGCAGTTACAGCGTGGAAAATGTAAAATAACTGCCATGATGTTGTGTGTGTATGACTGTGACCATGTAGGATGGTTTAGAGATAACTGTGGTGCAGTAGGATCTGACAGTGGAGATAAAATGATGAGGGGAACTGCCAACTCCCACTAGCACCAGGGCCAGCAGCAGGGCAATCTGGGAAAGGCAAACAAGAACAGCATGCGGCTCAGATGTGTCCTCTTTTTACTTGTTCCAAACCGTGGGAGGAGGAGGAAGATACAGGAGGAGGAGGAGGACGAATAGGAGGGATGGGAGTTGAGGAAGGGAGGAGAGGAATCCTGGCTGTAAGAACTCTACCTGACTATCGTACAGCTGGAGAAACTTAGAGATCAGAGCGAAGTCCTCAATGAGAAACACTGAATCACAAACTTGCACGAAGGCTCATTCGCACCCGTCTCTCAGCGTCTGTTTGAAAAATTGTTCTCATCTTTTACATTTAGAAACACACTTCTGAGAAATTCCTCTGACTTATATTTGCACTGGTATTGCAGAGCATCCATCACACAGACACAGAGAGAAGACAACGTGTTCTTTATCACAGCTAATCCGTCGTACAATTAAACTGTCCTCAAATCCCTCAGGTTCTCAGACTACATGTGTCGAGAGAAAACCCGTCAGACTGTGAGAACAAGAGTGTGTGTAGGAGGTAGAGACAGGAAATGAATGTGGGGACTTTTTCATGCCCCTTTTACACATGCAAAACCACTCATCAAACCGTCATTACACTCAACCTCGATATGATACTGTATACGCCTGACATCAGATCTGAGTCCAACAGGAGGTGTGATGTGAGGGCTCTCAGCCTGAGGCCGAGATCCTGCCAAATCCAGGAGGTGGTATCTGCCTCAACAGAGTTTACTTTAGCATTTTTAGCCGTGCTATCAAAGTGACTCTCAGTAGGTCCAGACTGAAATATCTCAACAACTATTGTATGGATTGCAATGAAATTTGGTAAACATATTCATATTCCCCAGAGGATGAATTGAGATAACTTCACCTCAACATCCAGCGCCACCATCGGGTCAAAGTTTTAATTTGTCCAATACTTTGGTTTATGACCAAATAAACCTGCAAAACTAATTAACATTCCCATCAGCCCCAGCTGTACTTTGTGTTTTGCGCTAATTAGCTGGTTGATTGGTTAATTGGTTAAGGTTAGGCGCTGACCTTAAATGGTTAAGGTTAGGTATTAGTCTTGAATGGTTAAGGTTAGGCATTGATCTCAAATGGTTAAGGTTAGGCATTGGTCTCAAATGGTTAAGGTTAGGCATTGATCTCAAATGGTTAAGGTTAGGTAGTTACCTTGAATGGTTAAGGTTATGTATTGGTCTTGAATGGTTAAGGTTAGGCACTGACCTCGAATGGTTAAGGTTAGGCACTGACCTCGAATGGTTAAGGTTAGGCACTGACCTCGAATGGTTAAGGTTAGTCATTGACCTTGAATGGTTAAGGTTAGGCATTGGTGTTGAACAGTTAAGGCTAGGTATTGAACTCTAATGGTTAAGATTAGGCATTGGTCTTGAATGGTTGAGGTTAGGCATTGGTCATCGTTTTCGCAATTTGTGGGTTACCTTCTAGACACAACCTTAGCATCTGGGTGTTAGCATTGTCATTGTGAGCATGTTAGCATTTAGCTCAAAGCCCCACTGTGCCTAAGTAGAGCCTCACGGAGACACAAGCATAGACTGTAGACTCTTCAAGCCAGGAGACAGAATGAACTAATCGTCCAATGAGTAAAATTAGATTCCTATCGATCCACCAATCACTTTGCCACTGGTTTTAACTCAGGAATAATGTAATTACGTGTTTCTCATAGACACAGGGAGGGTGTAAAGTGTTCACAACAGCCTAAATAACGTTGGTGTTTAATTGCACTCTGTTAGGGAGACCCTTGTTATTGAAGCAGCTGGAAGCCTAATTGGAGGAGACGAGTGTTTGCCAGACTCTCTTACCCTTTTGGCTAAAACAGAGTAAAAACATGATTGATGCACTAAGATGTTTTTCGGAGATCCGGGCCCAGGCTCAGAGGCCTGGCATCCTCATTATCAACCCCAGCTCAGAGGCTTCCTCCTGGGCTTGGAGCCGCTGATGAATCCCCTCTCTTAGAGGGAGCTGGCTGCCATACAAACGCTTATGGCAGCAGCTCTTCTTTTTTTCTGCACACACACACACACTGGATCCTTATTAGCAATTAGAACGCCAGAGGGCCTATTTATACACTGAGACGGGGCGCTGCAGTGGAAACAGATAGATCCAGCAGCGCTAATCAACTGCAGCCCAGTAATGGTAAATGAGATGGGAGGATGGAGGGAGCAATGTGAGGAGGGAAGGTGGGAATACAAAAAACAAAGGAGTTGGAGCGATGAAAGAAAGGATATGAGGGAAGGAATCAAGGAGTGATAGAGGGGGAGGGACTGTGAACAGACAGAGTATCTGAGACAGCCATGCATATTCAATTACAGCAATGAGGACCAGATTCTGCTCAGTAACCACCACGACGCCTGACTGGTCAGAGACTCCTCTCTGGAGCCTCTGGATTGATGCGTTCAGCCAGAGTCCAATAGGACGCTGGGGGATGCTTCACGGGGCTGTAGGCGCTCCCTGAGTTACTATTTCTCAAGAGGAGGTTATATATTTGTTGAAATTCTCATTACATCCTGACAGTGATCGATAAATCAAATGCTCTGACAAAATAAAGAATAAAAATCTGGTATCTGTGGCTGTCGCAGGACCCTACCAATACGCACTCTGCCTGTGCACTCATTGCGCATCACCAGAGTCATGTTCGTTGTTTACGTTCATGCTGAAGTATAAGTCTATGAAAATACGTAATTAGAAAGACTTCACACCCAAAAGTCGCGTGGTGACGTCTCTCTCACTGAAGCTACGATGCCTGTGTGTTTCGTACTGGATGTACTCACACGAGCACATGAGGGTCTCGCTCATTCTTTTGCTTCCCGGTTAATAAAAAGACCAGAAGTCGCTGGATAAAACATTTAATTTGTGCGTGGAAAATAGCTAAGTTAGCTAGCTAGCTAGTGTTGGTGACGTATAGCGTGCGAGACGAGAGATAGTTTGCACAAAACTAAATGATACTACGACAAACTGCAACTTTCTTGACTTGCAAAATGATCTTTTAAATTGACAAACATCATATGTGTGATTCATCATGGTGCAATTCAGTCTCTCGCCATTGACTACCATTCATATTTCTTTTTAAATAAGGTCCCATAGGGTCCACCGCAAGGAGAGGGACTTCACCTCTCAAAGCCATGTTCGTTGTTTTCGTTAATAATGATGATTTTGGGGGAGTGGCTTTGGAGGGAGCCCTGAAGCGACGGACAGTCAGTGTTGCCGAGTTGAAGACTTTCTGACTAGATTTAGGGACTTTTGGAGCTAGCGCTGCTACTTTCATTGGAAAAGTGTTGACAATACTGGCCTCGGTTTTTCGGTTGGATAATTTTTAAAATCTAGAGTACTCTTGCTAGTTTCCTTATATTACAAAACCCCAACTTTGATATCGCTTTCTCAACTCGAAGAGTTAGATGAGAAGGTTGATCTCATGTCTGTACGGTAAATATGAATGGTTAGCTTAGCTTAGCATAAAGACTGGAAACAGGGGGAAACAGCTAGCACAGCTGTCTGAACGTAAAACAAAATCCGCCTAGCACAGGGGTCAGCAACCTTTACTATCAAAAGAAAAAAAAAAAAATCTTGTCTAGAGCCGCAAAACATTTGAGCATTGTGATGAAGGTAACACAGTTTATAGTATTAGTATATAGTATAGACTTATAGTATATAAGTCTAATGCAGTGTGGGCCAAAGAGAAAATATACTACGGAGTATTAGGGGCCACATTGAGGGGAAAAACATCTGAGATTCCCAGAATAAAGTCGTAATATTACAAGAATAAAGTCATAACTTCACGAGAAGAAAAGTCGTAATGTTACAGGTTGGCCTAGCAGCACCTCTAAAGTTCACTAATTAACACATTGTACCAAATGAGATATAACTTGTTAATTATTGAGCTTTACAGACGCTGGTAGGTGGATTTTTATTGCCTTTACACAGAGCCAGGCTAGCTGTTTCCCCCTGTTTCCAGTCTTTATGCTAAGCTAAGCTAACTGCTGGCTGATGGCTGTAGCCTTATATTCAGTAGACATGAGAGTGGTGTCATTCTTCTCAAGAAAATAAGCGTATTTCCCTTTTAAAGCAGTGGTTCCCAACCGTTTTGGCTTGTGTCCCATTAAAACAAAACAATGTCTACTCCCAGGTTTAATATGGCTTCAGCAGTTTCACCAATATTTATTTCCCATCACAAATTGTTTCATTTAAATACTTTTAAAAGGCCTCTAAAAGGCTAAAACCATCTATTATAGTAGTTATTTTTTTAAAGTCTTGAAAAATGAACACATCGAAAATGTGTTTTTTGTTCTCTCCTATCCCATTAGTCATCTTGTGACCCATTAAATTCATATTCGGTTTTAGCCGTCATTCAGCAATATCCCATTCAAGCATGGAAGCAATCATGTATTTTGATTTAACACTTCAACAACCTTGTAGAAAATTGGCTGAATTACTGCCATCAAAGCAAAAAAAAATCCCTCATACTACTGGGAAAAACTCCTCTGACATTTTTGCGTTTAGTAATAATTAGTTTCGAGTCATTTTTAAGGATAGGCTTTTAAGTGAGTGGAAAGTATATGGTGGATTTCCTGTTCACGTTTTTCTTTAACACTCTGAAATCACATTAACAGGTTTTTTGGGAGTGGAAACTCTTAAGAGTGGACCACGTGTGCACTGACTGGTGAATGTAAAGATTATTTTTCACAAATAAACTTTATTATTTTAAGTGGTCTACTTTAGAAAGTTCAATCTTGTGGGAAAGACAGATGTTCAAAATAATAAAAGCCTGTTGGCAGACGGCATGTGTGTGTCATTATTAAAAACTGGCAAGACCTGATTTTATGACTTCCCTGGTTTCACACATGTGATACAGATTAAAGTCCTCAGTGTTCGGCTCGAGGATATGAAGTATTCTTCCCATTGTTCACTCTCTGTCTGTTAGAAAAGCAACAAGACATGCTGCGCTAATTTATTTAACTTAACTGCATTAACTCTGTCATGCAGGTTTGAACCTGTATTTCCAGATGTGAACATGTTGCTATATACAGTATGTTGCTATGTGTATATCTGTGTGTTTCTGTGTACTGGCTGTGGAAACAGATATCCCTCTGGGACCAATAAAGCTAAATCTAATCTAAATGTGCAAGTTGAACAGCAACATTGGTATTTGGGCCTTAAATTCTGTGGCACTTTTTGGTGTTGTGATGCTAGAAATTTGCCAAAAGTTGCCTTTGAATGTGAAAAAAACAAGCAATTAAAGCCTGTTGCAATAAGTTCATGGTTGCAATAAGTCCATGGTTGTGGCTTACTATAAAGTGCACAACTATATACTGCATATATGTGTGTGTGTGTTTATATTATATTATATATTATTACTACTTTCTTCTAACAATCCCATAATTAAATGCTTTTTATAGATGCAAAAATACTGTTGTGTACACCTACAACACTAATTATGCAAAATTATCACATTATTAATTGCTGTAGAGTAAACTATTGAATGTTAGTATTTAATAATTTAATAAGGTGTATTGTTTTAAAACTACCACTAGGAGTCACCAAAGTCAGACAGTTTTAAATCTTATCAAGAGGAGCTTTAAAAAGAAGGTCAAGTTGTTGTTTATGTTGTTAATTTGTGAGTTTAAGTCTGTTATACTCCTTGTAATTAGTTTTATATATTCCTTTAATGTCTGACCTAATGTTATATTCTCTTATCATAAAATAGATTTAATTGGTTTGTTGTTACCACAACAAAAATAAGTCTTGCATGAATCGTATCTTCTTTCACATTTGTAGATATTTCACTGTGCCCTCTCGTAAAAGAATAAGATAAAGTGAATTAAACCTGCACCCTTACTGTCCACTGGACTCTTTCAATTAATCCAGCTTGACTTGAGGAATTGTGACCACCCAGGTGTGCATGTATGCATGAGTTATAATAGCCGGGAGACACTTCTACACTTATTTTCCAGCCATTACTGGGTTTATGAGTCTAATTTTATCGTTTGACGACTGAGGGCTTCTGATTCACGCTGACGCAGCAGGTCTTCGGCTTCCCTCTCCTCCTGCTCGTCAGGAAAAATCAACTGGTAACACTTCACTTTAAGTGCAGTGTAAGTCACCATAAGTGCTTTTATAAATGTGCTTACTGCCTGCACAATGCTTTCATTATCATCATGTCAGGAAATTATCCTCATTAGGTTTTCTCCACATCATGGGCCAAGTATGTGCTGTGAGGAGCCAGAAATATATCTTTGGTAACTATACTGTACACTTTACCACCATCAAACTGCGAACTTTATTAATGCTGCAGGTTTTCACACTAAACATCTGGATGCATCACCATGACGACCAAGATGTTTGGTATTTCCTGTGCGAAAAGCAGTGAGATATTTGCATTCTCATAACTATCATTATCAGAGCAGAAATCTAAACACACTCCACCTCACCCTGTCAAAACAGTGAAACACTGCACTTCAAACAGGGAGCTTTAACCCACTCTGACTTGATATTTTTAGCGTTTGCATAGACATTTTCGTGTTTGTTATAGCCGTCTTCCATGTAGAAATAAGGCTAACTATTTGTTTCATTTCCACAACTACAGACATTACAATTACGACAACAAAGTGTGAGGAATAGAAACCTTGGCAGTAACTGGGTGTTGCATCAAAGGCCAAAGAGCCATCATTAAGGAAAAACATCTGTTTGTGGTTTTACAGGTTAAACTACATTAAACAAATACCCTGTTCATGACTAGTGAATCATTTACTCATTGTGTGCAGACATGTAAGCAGAGACATGCAACAGAGTTTAAGGTAACTTTAGCAGCTCTGTCCTGCTATTTATTGAATTTGGGGAAAGTTCACTAAACACATCGATTAGTCCTCATCCTAAAAATCTTTAGTTTTCTAATTTTAAAAATGAAAATATGTATGTAAGCTTCACAGCCAGAAAGGGTTATGTTACTGCATAAAATAGACTACCTGTGTGTTTTTACATTTTTTTCTCATCATACTTAAAGGTCCCATATTGTAAAAAGTGACATTTTCATGGCTTTTATATTATAAAGCAGGTTTAAGTTCTATATAAATACTGTGAAAGTATTGAAACGCTTAATCCACAGAGAAATACACACAGCCCGTATTCAGAAACTGAGCTTTTGAAACAAGCCGTCAGGATTTCTGTTCATTTGTGATGTCACAAATCTACAATATTTAGTCCATTTCAAGGTTTTAAACGTAAATATTCTAAATGTGTCCCAATTTATTTCCTGTTGCAGTGTATGTAAATAACATCAGCTGACAGGAAGTAAACATGGACCCAAGCTGTTGCCATTCCATTGCAATTCCGTTAAAATGCACTAAAACGGAGCTTTTCAGACAGAGGGTAAATACAGGCATATTCAGGCTGACAGTATGAGGAAAATAAAGTGTTTTTTTAAACATTACAGCATGTAAACATGTTCTAGTAGACACACAAAATATAAGTATGAACCAGAAATTTGAGCATGATATGTCCCCTTTAAAACAACTAACCTGCTCTACTGTTTCTTTATTTCTGTGGCTCATCAACTGGTGATCTAACTTTTTGCCTGTTGCCTACATTAGCCCCCATCTTTTATTCGCCATCAAGTACTGTTTTTTGGTTTTGTTTGTTTGTTTTTTAAACAAGATCATTGTTTTAAAACAAGTGTTAAATGTTAAAAAGTCAGCCGCACACTGACTTAAACCAACTCTAAGTCAACGTTAGCTTAATTAGCTACTACTACAACTAGCTAGAGTAGATAAAATATGCTAGAAACAGTTATCGTTTCAGCTAGCAAAATCTACAGTTTACAGCTAGGATGGTCTCTGCCTGTAATCAGTTTTAACCTTGCATGTGTAAAGCTATATATAGCTTTACACATGCAAACACAAACAAACGCAGGTTTACTGATGTGTATCACATCAGTAAACCTGCGTTTGTTTGTGTGTATTTCTACTCTTTTCATTTTGAAACTGCAAAAACATTGCAGAAGTACTTTTAGCATTTTTTGTCCCCGTATTTTAATTGAATTGATCTTTATTTCTGTCTATAGCCTAAGTTAGAAACCTTTAAACAGCCACAAGATAATGAGTAAATGTCAAAAACAGATGATAGCAATGACTGAAAAGGTGCAGGCTGAAGCCGTAGGTTACGTTATAGGTTAGCCGATGAACAAGCTGCACAATTTAGAGGAAAAAGCTGAAAAATGTTTCATTGCCAAACATCCTCTGCATGTTATAATATGGCCTTGGTCGTGATTTTCCTGCGACAGTGAGCCCCTTTGTTGCAGAGAAAAAACAGGGAGACAGCCAGACGGACGGACGTACACACTGGCTGTCTGTTGTGTCTTGTTTGTGTCTGTTGCCATAGCAGCTGTGAGGCTGGGATGGCAGAGGCATGGTGCAGGGTGGCGGCTGCAACGTGATTCATGGACAGCGAGGGCGGCCGTGCAGAGCGAAAGGCTTGGCAACGGAGCCCAAAAGGAACCAAAGAGGAAGCATCTGGTGGATCTGCAAAGACTCAAGCTGGCTTCAGCTGCTCCGGCTACCCACAATGCACCAGCGTGACTTTACTTCTTGATTCCTCTGAACGAATGCATTGCTTAATAACATTGTAAGATGTTCTGAGCAGCGTCGACTAAATGAAACATTACTGCTACTGAGATTGAACGTTTTTTTTTCCTGACCTTTGGAAATAGCAAAACAATCCCACACCACAAAGTCCATTTCTGAGTTTGCCTAGTTGTCATGGAGTTGTAGATGTTAAAATTTCCGTTTTTCTCAGCCCTGTTTCCAATGTTAAGAATAAACTTTCAACCTCCACACTCAACATGGTTCTAATGTCAGGGCCTCTATGTGTTCATGTGTGTTGCCTCAAGTTAATTATGGTTTTTTTTTTCATACATGTGAAATGGTGGTGTCATTTAGTGCCATTCTACCTGAGCTATTAATCTGTATTTGTTGTATTTAGGTGTATTATTTATATAGTATTTGGTGTTGAATTTGGTTTAGTTTGATGTAGTTTTGGTTCTAACATTCTGTTATTGCATGCTTTATGTCTGTCTTTTAACATGTTATATATAACCATGTTAGAAAAAAGTGTTCTCACTTTAAAGGGACTGTTTGTAAGAATCAGAAATGCTTGTTAACAGCGACACCACGAAAGTCAGCGTCGAGCTCGCGCTTGTGCTCGCGCTACATAGACATGAACGAGCATCGCTCAAAACAGTGAGGCAACACATGTCAGCTAAAACCACAATATCACTCTATATTTCACCTGCTTGGCAGTAATGTTAGCTGACCAGACGGAGGTCTCTCCTTGAATCAGTGCTGATCCTAGTGTTGGCTTTTCCTGCCTCGGCCTCCCGACCGCAGCTAGAGAAAACGGGAGACACCGGCACCCGGTCGGAGACGATAAATTAACTCGTTGCGGAGCCCTGTTACTTCACAAGACACGGGAAACCTCTGTTAGTCTGGAGGAGCTGCAGCTTTTATTTCTTCACAACTGCCACTGTACATTCACTAGATATTCTCAGAGCTACTAACTCTTCTGCAGTGTGTAATGTGCGCGCATGCACATGTAGAGGTGAAGCGAGCTGAGCATGTAACGAGCGTGCACGGTGTGTGAATGAAGGCAGGCAGCGGAGCAGAGTTCAGCAGAGACTCCGTCCCTGGAGACCAAAGCTACGGTCTCCCCCGCGTCCTCCGACCGCGGCCAACACTGTTTTGCAAGACGGGCTTCACTAGATATAACTTTGCGGTTTTGGTGCTTCCGTGTAGTTTGTGTTGGAGTCTGAACAACGTAGCCACACGCGAGCGCGCATGGGACACTGACCCGGATTGATTTATACGTGTAAGAAGTTACAACCAGTCCCTTTAATTTAATCTATTGTGTTAAAGTATTAAGGATTATGTAACTAGACAACATAAAGCTCAAGGGTTTAAGGGTCTAAAAACATATTTATGTCAGTAAGCATTCATATTTGTTTAGCAGAAAGGCTGTTGTGCTAGAAATTCCCATATGTCATAAATTGAAATGGAAAGGAAACATTCAATCACACATTGGCACTAAATGCAAGTGACTTGAAAGTCGTCATCTGCAAAAAAATGTCTCTAATGCAACGGTGATTCATACAAAGATGGCAGGGAAAATTAAAGATACAATAATTATGAAGAATGACACAAATTTAAAAAGTTTAATCAGAATGTCCACATTAAGAACGGGAAGAGACCAGAGGACAACCTCTTCATTCCTGTATCATGGGAATACACAATCATCTTCAGAAACCGCAGATAAAAACAACAATAAAATAAAAACACATGCACACAAAATGTTTCTTCTGAATGAAAACACAGTTTGTTTGCTGGTTTTTAATGGGACTCGTCAGCAATGCTGGCTTCTTCAATCTAGTTTCCAGGCATCATTGAACCTGATGACGAAGCAGAGGAAAAACACACCTGAGGCATAAGTGCAAGGATGGATTTGCTTAACAAATGAGAGGAACAAATGTAAGCAAATTATTTGGTGAATGAATGATGAATGTGTGCACGCTACCTGTCTGTTAATATTTGTGGCTCTCGGCTCCACCACGTCCAAATCCTGCGAGGAAAGAGGCAGGAAGGAATTACATCAACATTAACATTGGAAATTTGAGAGTTTTACTTTGAAAAAAGCAAGATAAGAGCTTAACGAAAATGTAACCAATTATGTAATGACTGGTTTATTGAGTGTGTGATCCCTGTCAGCTGACAGTGTGTGATTTGATAGGACTGTTTACAGCCTT
This sequence comes from Sebastiscus albofasciatus, assembly GCA_916701655.1. NCBI lineage: Eukaryota > Metazoa > Chordata > Actinopteri > Perciformes > Sebastidae > Sebastiscus > Sebastiscus albofasciatus. The sequence goes on along the minus strand of CAKAOI010043342.1, from coordinate 16,279 downwards.
GACACAATCAGATACAGAACATCCTCAGACAGGGCATTCTTGGCAGATAGTCTTAAGAGCAAAGGTGACTAAAAATGCTTACCTCCAGGTCCAAACATCGCACTGTAGCAGGGTTTGTGACAGTATGGCTTGCTCTCATGCTGTAAGAGGCAGAGTTGTGTATTAGCACTGCAAACAAACACTAAAAATGTAACTATTAAAAGTGTAATATGCAAGAATTAACGAAAAAACGGTGTATGGACTGATATAAAAATAATCCTTCTCAATCATCACTTATGCCTCACTAGAAGTGTGTGGCGGTGTCTGTTCCTGCAGAGACCCTGCAGCCCTCTGCCTGTATTTTTTCTTTTCTATATATTTTGCTTTACTCGGGACACTTCTGGGGGTCTGCAAACAGCCTTTGGGCCCCATGTGAGGGTGAAACCTCCAGCCAATAACACCGCGCGGGGTGTGCAGCCTGTTCAGGTGGTCACGCCCCTCGGCTTCTGATACCGAGGCACAAGTCCCCGGTTACTCTGATAGATAGAAAGCTGCTGTATTTCAAGGATGAGAACGGGTTGCATCTTCCTGCAGGATTATGCAGAGTTGTGCAGAGTTAGTTGTGTGTTTATTTGTGTTTTAGAACGTTACTGCCATGAAACAGTTCTCACTAATGCCGCTCCCTCTCTTCAGTCACTCTATAGCTCGCTCACCTATCGCTGCGCTCTCTGCATGTGAATATTGCTTTTTTTCCTCTCCAACTCTATGCAACCTTGTTGTGTATGCTTTAAGTATTCATATGATTTAAGTATGATCAAAAAAAGTGTATTATTTGTAAAAAAAAAACATACATTTAAAGACACTGTGAAATAAAAAAATAATTTTACAAGTTTTAATGCTGTATGTCTGTGTTAATTGGTCATTTATCTCTTCTTATATGCTAAATATAGCAAGTACTTCATATCAAAATCCCTCTCTTTTCTCTTCCTGTAAAGATTTTTGATAAATCATCTTGTGCTGAGGGGTGTATACATACATTTACCCAATCAAATGTGATTTGGTGTAGCTAGCTAACCCCGTCCATCATCTTAAAGTGCGCTTGACCGTTAGTTTGTCGGTCGTACTGTAGTAGCTATCAGGGAGATATAGTACGCAATATTGTAAAGATTTTCTAAAATGCTAAAATATCTAAGTATAACAAATCTTTGTAAACAAGTTTTAAGTAACAAATATATAAACTATTAGTAAAAGAGTTTTAGCTTTTTGAATGTGAATCTTTTAGGTTTACTTCTAGCTTATTCATAACCTCTCATCTCTCTCATCTGCAACCGCTTATCCCGTTAGGGGTCGCGGGGGGGCTGGAGCCGATCCCAGCCGACATTGGGCGAAGGCGGGGTACACCCTGGACAGGTCGCCAGTCCATCGCAGGGCTATTCATAACCTTTGTTGCTTAAAAGTGTTGAAAGTCAAACCTGTAAAATCAATAACAAAGTGGAGACTTAATAGTGGATTCAGATTTGATGAAATGCTATCAAACCCCAAACCCTGTGAACATTATTAAAGATTACAGGATATTCTTGTATGTATTTCCGCTGTCTCACCTCTGCATGTGAGCCCGGCGACAGTGTCTTGCCGCACTTCTCACACTTCAGACAGGGCCTGTGCCAGTCCTTGCCCAGTGATGTCACCTTCTCGGCTGCGAAACACAAATAAAAGACAAAATTAACCACCGCGGCCTTGAACGTCCACCACAAAGAGAGCTACTGTAGTCTGCAAAGGAGATGGAAGTGTCATAGGGTCACAATGTCAGTTTTAGACCAACAAGATCATGCCTATGTAGATAATTTTGAGAACATTGTGTACAGTGCTTGAGGGCAAAAGAGGAGCGTCCCTGAGGAATCTGTTCTCAACCTGCCTCATAAACTCTGATAAAGACCGTCACTATCTGCAGGGCTAATCTGCACAAACATCAATCAGGAGGACTGTAAAAGTGGGGAGGAACCCGACCCAACAGTTTCATGTCTGTAATGGAGGAATATGAAAAAGAGTTTAGATGACTTTTTAGACTCGTGACACGATTACGAGCGGGAATCTGGCCCTGAATCTGTATGCAAAGAGGAACAACAAGTGCTACTTGCTGAGCGAATGCATAAGGTCAGAGAGGGCAAGCACAGGAAATGGTGAAAATGGAGGAAGTCTGTTTCTAACAATCATGTCATAACCGAAGAGCACAGAAGTTGATTAACATCTGCAGATTTTCTGAAAAAAGCATAAAAGAAATTCAGGAAGGACAGCAAATGTATGAACGAATAACACAGGTGAAGCCCGCTGACCTCTAAACCTTCCCACAATATTAGGATATGACATATTTCCCTACCTAAATATAGCCTGATGTGGGCATGAGATTATGCAACAGGCAGCGGAAACAGGGAAAGTGCTCCAGGGCGAGGTCAGCCTCTCAGGCCAGTGGTATGAAAACATTTCAGCAAAATGTGCTGGAGCTAGCTTGACCTGAAATAATTACTGTACTTAACTTCAATTAACGAATGAATGTACTGAGCAAACAGTGAGCCCCTGTCTGCACAAGCAGTAATGGAGCAGAGTCTCACAGTTAAAGTGGAGCTCAGAGTCCATCCTGATCAGTTGCGATGACGCCCATGTAATGTTGTTTTACTCTTGATTGTATATGGATCTGATAAAGCATACCGTTTGTGCACGGGCTATTTATTTTACCCGGCGATATGAGAAGAAATGAGGCGTGAGAGACATGCAGAATAATCAGATCTGCTATCTGCATCAATGTGCGGTGACGGGAGCATTTTATGGTGGCAGTCCAACATACACAAACAGACACAAAGCTGAATGGAAAAACACACTGTGAGGGAGGAGGCTGTTAAACTATTCGCTTCATTCCAGCCCAAAAAAAGATTCATGAAGAGGTTGTGTAACAGTCTGCCAAGCCAAGCTAAAAAAAAAGAGGTTAAGAATGCGGTCCGAAGCGTTTAGAGTCGAGTGAATGACCTTAAATACAGTAAAAATTCTTTACAGCATTAAGATCAAATGAATGTTAAAGTTTTAAAGGAATAGTTTACCATTTATGGTAAAAAAATGTACTCCGTTTCTTGCCAAGACTTGGATTCAAAGATTGATACCCCTCTCATTGTCTGCACGCTAAATATGAAGCTACTGCACAGCCAGCAGCCCCCTGTCTTTGTGCTAAGCTAATCAACCAGCTGCTGGTTGTAGCCTTACTGCATATTTAAAGGAATAGTGCGACATTTTGGGAAATAGGTGTATTTTCTGTCTGTTAAGTACGCAAATATGAAGCTAGGCCTACCGAGAGCTTTGCTTAGCATAAGCAGAGGGAAACTAGCTAGCCTGGCTTTGTCCAAAGCTAACAAAATCTGCATACCAACACCTCTAAATCTCATGAATTAAAGGAATAGTTTGACATTTTGGGGGAAATAAGACAGTTATTTGCTTTCTTAGTGTTAGATGAGAAGATTGATATACCGCTCTGTATGCTAAATATCAAGCTACAGACAGCAGCTGTGATTAGCTTAGCTTAGCTTAGCATAAAGGCTGGAAACAGGGGGGAAGGTAAAATGGCGTTGGTCTGTTTGTTGGTTTGTCCGTTAGCAGGATTACTCCAAAAGTCTGTGATGGATCATAATGACATTTTTTTGGAGGGGTGGGGTGTGGCACCATGAACAATCCATTCAATTTTGGTGGCGATCCAGTGGGGGGGGGGGGGTGGGGGCAGCGACATACATGAAACCTGCCTTGGCGGAGGTCTGCGCTCTCCGAGTGCACTTCTAGTTAACATATTATATCTAATTTTGTATGGATTAAACAGACAGCATATAGTATGTTAATTAGCGAGTAAAGTGTATTTCCCAAAATGTAAAAATCCTAGAGGTAAATGCTGCTTGTGGGATCACATGGAAGAGCCTGTTTGAGGTTTCTCCATCATTTTTTTTTTTAGATATTTCTTCCATTGATGCCTTCATGCACAATCTCTGCACAAATAACCTACACTACATGTTAGTGTCTTTGCTTCCAATGGTTATTTCAAGTCCTGCAGTGGAAAGCAAAGACTTTTTTTTTGTCTTGTGCTCTTTGTGTATCTGGACCTGGACCAATAAGTTCCCCCCTCATCATTCAGTGAGGCAGCGGTAGCCTGATTGTTTCCATCTGAGAGCTTAGAAACATTAAGACAGATGAGACGCAAAAGAGATGGAGAGAGAGAGAGAGATGGAGAGAGGGGAGGACGGGGGAATCAGTGAGGTGTGATGGAGGCAATCACGGTGGAGGAGTGAGACATGGAGCAAGTTTAAAGAGGAGGTTTCAGTTGGGAAATTGATGCACAGTTCAGGATAATGATGAGACTGCATGTGCTTCCTCTCAGTTAGATTTTAGAAAAGAGCATATTTTCTTTGGTCGGCTTGTTCCAAAAACAAATTGGTTTGCTTGTTTTGGCCAGATGGGGGAAAGTTTATCCATGAAAAGGAAGAATGGGAAGCATGGCTCCCTGGTCGCACGGTCAATTCATCTGACTGACAGTCCAAAGACTTGGCTTTGTATTCTGTACTGGCCCTCGGCCTCTGCGTGTCTCTCCCGAGCAGATTTACTCCGTTGCACTACTGAGCTGCAGACAATGTGTTAAATGGATTAAGATGCGAATAAAATGGAGCTGTCCCTTTCCTCCCATGGATGCAGTGATTGCTCCCTGCTTTGATGGTATCCTCATGAGACAGACCGACGAGGATGGAGGACAGAAGAAACCTGCTTCCTCCGCTGCATCGAGTCATTAGTCATGTAGCTCATCAGTCATCAGGAAAGACAATTCAATTTCAGGGAGCACAGATCTCAAACTCCGAAGTAACTTGATAACAAGAAGCCTTACAGCGCGCAATGGCCTTTTGAGGCTACTGCACATTAATCTGCAAAAATGTAAATAAATAAAAACAGCTAAGAGGGTAGACTGACAGCTAAAGAAAATAAGCAAATCAAATATTGATAAAACTTTAATGATGGAAAGTAAGTGCATTTACTCAAGTACTATACTCTACTAGAGTATTTCATTACAATCCAAAAAACACTTCCTGCATTTTAAATTTTATTTTAGTAAAAGTACAGCGGTATTATCAGGAAAAAAGTACTTTAAATTTCAATAGTATTAGTGCTCATTGTGCAGAATAGTCCCTGTATTCTCAGTGGTGGAAAGTAATCAAGTACATCTACTCAAGTACTGTACTTAAGCACAATTTTGAGGTATTTTACTTAAATATTAATGTGTATTTAGGGTAAATAAATGGTATTTCTTCTTATACGACATAACATTTCAGAGGAAAATACAATTATTTCACAATGTTAGTTACGGAATACTTTGCAAATAATGATTTTACATACAAAATGTGAATAATTAATAATAATATCATGATGCATTATTTATTAAACTCCCCAAAAGCACATAAAACAGTTAAAATTAGCTCAATTTAAACCACCAACAACATAAATTGGTTACATGTTATTGCATCAATAATAGGCTAATAATCCAATAATATAACATTTTGCACAACGAGCACGTTTGATACTTTAACTACATTTTGCAGATAATACTATCAGCAAAATGTAGTTAAAGTATGAAAAGTGCTGGTATACTTCTACTGTATACTGCATGCAATTGCACTCCAGTACAATTTTGAATGCAGGACTTTTATGCAAGTAAAATGATCTGAATAAAATAATAAAAATACATAACTCATTATTTATTTTCTAAAGTTATTTAACAGGTTATTTAATATTTGTTTTGTAATATATGCATTTAAAAATGTGCTCTGTCAGCTCTGTTTCCGGTTTCCTCATGCGTGACTTTTCACCAGGAAACATGATGCATGTAAAATCAAACAACTCACTGCAGGAAAATTACAAATAAAGAGAACAAATCTTACCGAAGTAAACTTCCTTCTCGCACTTTGGACACTTTGGCATTTTGCTGCAGCTGTGTGTTAGTTTAGAGGAGATAAAGGTGAGTAGATAGGTATCCTGTGGATGAAGTGTGACTGCAGCTGTACCGACAGAACCACCTGTTAGCTGACTGACCACGCCTCGCTCTGAAGTGCAGATGTGCGCTCCTCCTGTATTTATAGCACCGAGGAAATAGTTCATCTGAAACTTTTCTCTTTTTTCTTTTTTCTAGCAGAGCAGTGGGAGAGGCTTGTGTTGAGTCTGTGAGAGTGTACATGCAGACAACATCCCATTGGGGCACTGAAATTAAAAAAATAAATTAAACTCTTCCCCTTTTTAGCTGTTTTTAAGTAATTATATTACAAAAAAATCCAATTCTCCTAAGTAATCAGCGATTATTATACCCACATTTGTCTTATTAAAAGTGCTCATTTTATTATTATTATTATTACTATAATTTCTTTTCAATTTATTTATTCATTTATTTATTCTATTTATTTATTTATGGATGTATTATTATACCCACATTTTGTCTTATTAAAGTGCTCATTCTATGTTTATTACTATTATTATTATTATTATTAATGATTTATTCTGTTTATTTATTTATGGATATATTATGATACCCACATTTTTTCTTATTAAAGTACTAATTTTATTATTATTATTATTATCATTATTATTATTATTATTATTGTTATTATTATTTATTTATTCTGTTTATTTATTTATGGATATATTATTATACCCACATTTTGTCTTATTAGATTGCTCATTTTATTATTATTATTATTATTATTATTGTTATTATTATTATTATTATTATTATTATTATTATTATTTTATTCTGTTTATTTATTTATTGAGTCTGTAAGAGTGTACGTACAGAAAACATCACATTGGGGCACTGATATTAAAAATTTAAACTAAGCTTTTCCCCTTTTTAGTGTTTTTTAAGTAACTTTGTTATAAGAAATCAGCGATTATTATACCCACATTTTGTATTATTAAAGTGATGATTTTATTATTACCATTATTATTACTATTATTATTATTATTATTATTATTATTATTATTTCATTTCGATTTATTTATTTATTTTATTTAATTATATATTTAATTTTTTTTACAGTCACAGGTGATGAATTGGGTACAGAATGGTTAAACAGGACGAGGTGACCATTACAGTAAAAGCACATTGTTTCCAAGGAGGTTAATTAACAGTGATGCATTTTGAGGTAACATTTTGAGGTCTTGTACTTTACTTGAGTATTTCCATTTTCTGCTACTCCACCACACTTCAGGCGTAACTTTGTACTCCACTACATTTATTTGAGAACTTTAGTTTGTTACTCTGCAGATTCAGATTAATAATACAAAGTATAATCAACAATAAATGTATTATTGTCAGTTAGGAAGATTTTCCCAAGCTACTTAGCGAAATATAAAGTAATTCAAATTGGCTCCACCTTTACCTGCTGCAACGTTAAAGTGATGAACACATTAATGCATCAATAATTATAATATACATTATTCTGAAATGGGTCATTCTGCATTATGAGTACTTCTACTTTTGATACTTTAAGTATATTCTGATGCTAATACTTTTTACTCATGTCATTTTTTTAATGTAGGACTTGTAACGGAGTATTTCTACTCAGATATTGCTACTTTTACTCAAGTAAGAGATTTGAGTACCGACTGTATGTGAGCGGTTTATTGAACTTTTATTAAAAGCAAAGTAATTTATTATGTCTTATAAAATATCTGGAGTGGATACGGTTCAATAAAATTAAAAATACAACAGTGTTTGGTATTTATAAGTCATGTTTTATCACTGTGACTAAAGTGAAAAGTATGTGTGCCAACAGCTGGACCAAATAAGTAATCAGGTAACCACTGGGATCATGCATTTCATTCTCTCATAGTCTACTAATTAAACTTCACAATGCCTCGGTGGAATAAACACTGAATTATTAATACTCTGCACAAAAGCCTTTCTTTTGTTCTTATGTTCGGGGCAAATTTTCCCTTAGGCAACTATATTTCACACCTTCAAAGGAGACAGTTGCTGCAGGGCTATGTGAACATGACAATTTGTAAATCACCATCCTTTGCAAGATAGATGGTTCATCTCGAGGGGTTTGGCATTGAATTTCATAAATTACAGTGCTCCCATCCGAATCACCCAACGCTGATTACAGAGCATAAGAACAAAATACCCATAGATTTAAACAACATATTCAACAAGTAAACTGTTGCCAAAGTCACGTTTGTAAACTGCCAAGTTGTGATGCTTAATAATTTACTTTCTGAGTGTGTATGACGTGAGTAAATGGACCTTCCCTGCTGCTCTGTCATAATCCGCTTGATATGTGACTCCACCACCAATCTATTCACTGCAACCCACCTGATGAATAATACAAGTCAAGGTGAGTCAACAGAGCTGGCAGTGACTGAAGGCAAACACACACACCTTCGGTTACACCTTTTTATGTGGTTGTAATGTATAGTACTTTGTAACAGAAAATAACAGGACATTTATTTTGAGTTACTAAATCATTATTTTGAGAAAGTACATGGAGTAGTTAAAATGAGCTCCACTTCCACCACCAACAACATAAATACTGGTTACATGCATACTGCATCAATAATAGGCTAATGGACCAATAATACAACAGTGATAAGAGCCATTCTGCACAAGTACTTTTGATACTTTAACCAGATTTTGCTGATGATACCTATATATTATCAGCAAAATGTAGTTAAAGTATCAAAAGAACTACTTGTTCTTGTACTGTATACTGCATGCAACTGTACTTCAGTAAATTTTGAATGCAGGACTTTTATGCAAGTTAATGATCTGAATAAAATACATCATTCATTATTTATTTTCTAAAGTTCTTTAACAGGTAATTTAATATTGTATTTGTAATATATATAAATTAAAAAAATTCCTGCTTGTAGTCCTTGTCAGCTGTGTTGATTAAATTCAGTTTACTATTTCTCATTATTTCGAGATAAGTAAGTAATTATTTTGAGAAAGTTTCTTGCGAAGAAACTGGTGTACACGTTTATTGTGTAGCCTGATGAGGATGTTCAGGCTAGCCTCACAGCTGTTAGCTGTTGTTTGTTAGTAACACAGTGTAGCAGGATGGCTTGTGATAGAAACCTGGTGGGAATGATGATGTCAGACGTCTCTCTGGTGGCCTGAACTCTGGTTTGACTTTGAGCTCACACTTTGAGTTCTGGGTGTAATCATTACAACATAAGCAGATCACACGCCCAACTCCAGGGCGACCTTTGACCTGATAGGTAGGATTGCAAAGTCGTCTTTACTTTATTATCTGTATCACTATGTGTGTGTGTGTTGCTCACTTTTATGTGGTGTCTACGCCTGCTGCAGCTACAGACACACCTGCAGAGTGAAAGCGTGTTTTTGTCTGTTTTCACAGTTGAATGACTTCCAAAAGATAACACCCCCCTGAGGATCTCTTTAATGAAATCACCATGGCAACCAAACAAATAGCTGATCTTGTCGGAGCCTTTGGTACTTTCTGAGGCATTTTGTGATTGAGCTAATCAAGATGACATTTTCATAGAGGTATGGTGCCTTCGATTAATGAAACTTGTGAGCCTGCGTTTACAACATAGGAAGTCTTGTACACAATATGCTCGGCGTTCAAGTGGTGAAGTCGTGAGACCACCGCTGCTAAGCAACGGCAATATTAACGTTACTGTCGATGTCTAGAAGCCACAGAGGCTAACAATTCAGCAAGAGAGAGAAATAATACAGAGAGAGAGAGAACAAGAAAAACACTCTAACCTGTGGAAAAGTATAATGTCAAATGAAATAATAAAGATTCAGCATAGTCCTTTAGAGATCTGGTTTACGGTGGCAGATTTACCTGCAGGTTTTGCTGTTTGGGGAGAATCTCCAAAGTCTTTGGGATAAGAGGACCGCCTTGTAATTTTCTTCACTGCATGGTTTCCATTAAATTAGGGATGCCAGGCAGAAGCTCTGCCCTCTGCAGATTAATCAGAGAGATAATCTCTGCCAGCCACCCAGGTAGCCGAGGGTCTCGCCTCAGCGGCTTGCACCCTGCTCCCGGGTCGGCTGGGCTCTGATCCAGCCGGTGAGGTCGGCCCCTGCTGCTGCCTTGTAATTATAAATTGCAGTGATCAACCCTCCTTCCTTAAATTAGACAGGATTAACATAGAGGCAGTTTTCATGTTCTACATCACTGATCCAGTACAGTGGATACTCACAAACTGTTACCACATGAAGACATTAATGTGCACAGTCTACTGGAAAGACATGTAGTCTAGAGCATTTATTCAAAAAAGTGCACAGGTAGAGCTGCTTATGGTGGTTGGGCAAACCAGGGCACCAGATACCAGTGAGACTGAGGTCATGTCCACGGTGTTTTTGGGGGAATTCTGGGGTTTATTGACTTTGAATCTAAAATCTTACACATGGTAATTAATTTAATAGGCTCATTCCACACTTTTATAGACTCAGGATGATTAAATTTGACAATATTTTGGCCAATAAATGAATAAATAAAGGATCCAGTCTTTTTGTTTGACTGGATTTATTACAGGCAGCGTGGAGGGGGGCTTTGAAACAACACTTAGGTTTTTACAGAAAGTATAATTGAACTAAATTAACTTTACTTGGGCTCGTTACGTCAGTATTTCTAAAATCTCACCATGGGTCAAGCAGCTAGTTTTTGAGCAGTGCTCAAAGTGGAAAGAGTGCCGGTACTCCCTTTATTCACATGTTGGTGTGTATCGGCCGGTATCAGCAATCATTACATTCTGAATTTTTACAGTGAATAAAAGGGTCCTCCTGCAAAAAAATGTGAAGATTTCTGACTTAAAACTGCAGTTTTACATCATTTTGGACGTGCCGGTATGCAGGAAAAAGTCACGGTACGCCAAGGAGTAAAATATAGAAGTGCCGGTACTGTGTACTGGTGAGTATCGGCCCACTATTTTTAGGTAAAAATGTGTTTGTCTCAAAATACTTGCAAGCTAAGCTGTGAAGGTTTTTGTCTATTTTTTATTTTGCAGTGCTTTGCAATGCATTTTAGCTTCACAGTCATCAGAATCTACCTTAAGAGCTGCATGTTTGTAGAGCAGTCAATTTAAAAGCTTAATATTTTACAACTGAAAACAGGGGGCTGGATCTGGCAGCTAATATTGGGACTGAAAAATTCTGTCATGTTTTCCTCTAAAAGGATAGTCACACAACTTTCGTTGTGCCAAACACAGAGGAGCTACTGTAAGAACAGCTACTGTGAGCTATAAAGTACGCTTTGCCTTTGGGAGCCATAACTTCTGTAGCATGACATCATAGCCCGCTACAGTATGTCCATATTTGTTGGGAGAAAGTAGTCTCTCTGTGAAAGTACTTCATCAACCGAGAGTCGAGAGAAAACATTGCATTTGACGTTTAAATTGCACGAGCATCAATCAGGAAATTAAGAGAAAATTAGAGAGGGCCTCTCGATTTGAATATTAATGGAGGAAAGTCTGAAATTATTTGCAGAACAGCAAAATGAGCCCAATAAATTTCTTGTCATGGATCTCAAAATAACCCCTGCTCTGCTTGTTTTAATTCTACCTATATTTTGTTGAGCGTATGTGAGCAGCACTGTAATTATACACAGTGATGGATCAGCGTTCATGCAAAGCACAAGACAAGCACACATGATCAGAGAGTGAAGTAAAACATGCTGTGGCGAGGTGTCGAGCATGTGTCCCTTCAGTGAAGAGGGAAGTGCTTCAGTTTCACACACCTAGAAACAAAAACATCTTATTCTTACACACATTTATTGTTGACGTATTCAGTTTCACATTTTAGCAGAGTTCAGTTTTTTTATGTGCAAGTGGGTCAGAAATCTACTACCCAAAGTCAATTTTTACTTGCCCCTATACAAATTGTTTTATATATTAGCGGATATCAAATAACAACAAAGACCGAAGTTAATCTTTATTTAAGTAAATGCATCTGGAGTTTCGTCCACATCCTCTAACGCCACCCAACTAAACTCCTGTTTCCAGGGTAATTGAATAGTACTACTAATACTAGTTCTTCTTCTCTCAGATTCTCACACTATTTCTCCTCTCAGACACACTCCAGGTTTTTCCAAGGTCACGGTCTGCACTCTTATCTCTGCTCGCCTTTGATGCTCCATTACCTCACGCTATACAGTCGTTTCCTGTGATTTGATTTGAACTGGGAAACACTGAAGCATTTGCGCTTTGTTGTGGTTGCTGAGGCGATTAGATTGATTACTTATCCCCACATCAGAGGTAAAAGACTTGATTGGTCCTGCGCTGTAGGCAACTGTTGTCAGGGAGGAAGAAAACTCTTCCAGAAAGGCTCGATGATCCAAGACAATGACTGTTTGTGTTGTATTTTGACCTAAAATGAGATATTGCAAAGGTGACGTGTCACCATGTGTAATATTGATAATGTCCATACGACAACACTGTATGCTTTCATGAAGATTTTCCTCAACTGCCATGAACATCACCATCACTCAGCTCTCTGACATGTTTGTGGAGTCATTTGTCTTGCATCACATCATCTTGGAGGTGTTCTTTCTCTTTCATCATGTCGCCCGCCAACTGCTGAGTTATACTTAGCTTATTTGAACGTGCTTATGGTTTGCAAACAGATGAGTGGATGCTGGAAGTGTTGTAATGTCGTGATGACCACAAGGAACACTTTGTGAGCCTGCCGGCCTGCTGACGCTGTAGAAATGCTGCCACGTGTGGCCACAGTCTCCCGCTGAGCAGCTCTGTTGGAGCAGTAACTTGTGCTACTTGAACTACTGGTATGGCGTCTCTACGGGTCGGCAGGTTATTCAGAAAGCTGCTGTAATAAAGTCGATTACATGTTTGCACCGGCTTCCTGTGTGTCAAAGAATTTTTTAAATACCACCACGGCGCTCTGCACTGTTCTCATGCGACCGTTACAGCTGATAACACTGTCCCGACTGATGGCACCGTTGCGGAAGAGTAACACCCACCCTCTGGTTACCCCTCAGGTTATCTCTGTCAGCACTATTGTTGTCACTGTTAGCGCTGTTATCAGCGAGCCGGTCATTGTTGTGAAATTATCCCCTACAGGGCAATGCGGTCACGTCGGGGTCTTGCATTGCCCTGAAGGGATTTATTTCACAACAATGGCCCATAGCAGCGGTCTGCTATACATAGCAGCGGTCTGCTATACATAGCAGCGGTCTGCTATACATAGCAGCGGTCTGCTATACATAGCAACGGTCTGCTATACATAGCAACGGTCTGCTATACATAGCATACTCATTGTTTTGACCCATCCACCTCCCGTCCACCATAAGCAGTCTTTTTCACTTTTTTATTCTATGTCACTAGCTCTGACCGAAGCATATTTACGCGAACGCATTTACATTGCAGTCAGTACAGACTACATGGCGTATAAATGACAATCTCGGCATTTTTATTGCATGCAAAATGACTTGCGAAGCATCGTGTCATCCCGTGCGCCATTTAGTGTGACTGGGCTGAACAATTAAAACTAGTAATAGGCCTATAAAGAAAAATAATCACAGGATATACAGTAAATACATTGTCTATTGCTGAAGAAATGGTGACCATAAATATTGTTAAAAACAGAGTTTGAGTTCATGAAACTCTTGTGCTTTTTTATGTCTTATGTAGAACACCTTCAATTGCTTTGTTGCTGAAAGGTGCTATACAAATAAACTTGCATTGAACACAGTTGTATTTAAAGAGAGGGGAAAACATGTCCCACATTTGACCAAGCAACCCTCCAGTTTGTGCCCAGGTGTACTTTTGTGTTTGTTATTCTTCCCATGGTTGCAAAGTGTCACTTAAATATTTCAGAGCCTCTGTGCAAGAAGCCAGAGATGGTAGACGAGCTCAACCATGTTTGACTTGGATGTCTTTCAGTTTTGGCCCCTCAATCAAAACAAATACTATCATGCACACACACACACACTTACACAGATTCATGTACAAACACTGTTGGCCGGGGTAAGAACAGGTCAAGCATTTGAATCTTCATGGGAACTGTCAAGGGAGGAAAGCCCAAATTGGGCACCATTAAGAGAAAACCGTTACTGCAGACATTTTCGGTAAAAAAAGCATCCCATAAAACCAGTCAGATTACGGTAAACTGTTGTCATTAAGGCTCGTTGATGCTGGGACCTGGCACGAGCTCAACTATTTAGAAGGAAAAGTAAGGTCAAACAAATAAACACTGTGGTAAGCTGTAATTTCCTTGGCAACTGGGATAATTGTTTGTCAGTAAGGTTTGTCCGCTGCTATGGCAACCGTGAGTTCCTCAATAACAGGAAATGAAGAGGCTGCGTGCCTCTGAGGATACTGTGTGATCATTTCCTTTTAAAGATACGAAAGAAAAGTCCCTGTCGAGTCACTTCAAGTTTCTAAAGGAAACAGATTAAATCAGAAAGAACGATCAGATATGTTTTTCTACACAGCCATCCCTTCATTTATCAGCGTAGGTGTATATTAATGCAGTCTACATGAGGTTTTCAAATTGCAAAAATTACATTTTCAAGAATATGATGATTATACTGAATATAACACCAGGATTTCTTCATAATGTGACCGTTTGCTAATCCGCTCTCTTGAACAGTGATTGTCAAATCTTAGTTTAGCAACCGTAACAACAAGCTGCAAACGTTAGCATGTCCGGTTAACTAGCTTAACGTTACCACCTAGCCTATAGTAGTAACCTAACCCAGCATTGTTTCCGAGGCCAAGAAGCATTTCACACTTTGTTGGGTTACAGGTTAAAAAAAAGCCGTTCATTACTAACACATCCACTGTGTAGTATTTCCTATTTCCTAGTATTTCTTCACTGTGTGGAAGCTGGTCCTACATGCTACTATATTACAGTTTATGCTAACGTTAGCGGCTCTCTTGCTAACGTTTTATACTGGATTTGGGGAAGTTCACAGTCCAGCCAACCTGAGATAGCTTTAAATTCACCAGACATGTCAGTTCTATTCCTAAAATCTTACTCTTATTACATTAAAAGTGAAACTCACAACAATAAAGCATAAATCTAACCTTTGTTTAAGACCTAATCCGCTATGTAAGCTAGCTGCAGCTAACGTTAGCTAACCATTACGTTGGTAGACTGAAGAGTTTGATCTTATTTTCCCTGAACATACTTAATACTAATACTGTATTAATACTATAAGATTATAATAATATTCATACTAATAATAATACTAGGACTAATAAGCTATACACTGCAATAAAAGAACAATTCTGTATATTTTCATGTCTTCTACATGGATCATCAACTGGTATGGAAACTCCGTTTTATAGCACAATATGTGCTGTATACTCGTAAAGTGCATGTTTAAGACCTTTGTATAGGATTCTCATTTTAAAACAGGTCAGCTTGAAACACTAAAAAGTCAGACGGAGACAGTTTTTTCAACCAACTCATGCAAACGTTAGTTTAATTATTGTCCGAAGGCAAAATTGAGGATGGCTGGCTAGAAACGTGAAGCCTCCTTTTGTCTACCTTTGCAGGAAAAAAAGAACACAAAAATTACTAAACATTTTGAGTTGTAAATTATCAATATAAATCAATATACAGTATGTGCTGTTTGAAAGTGTAAATCTTGTCAGGCAATCACAAAATCCAGACTAAATCCAAGGAAATCCAAGTAAAAATGCAAAGTAGTTACACTTAAGAAATATTATCCACCATAAATCTGTGAATTAAAAAATGGATGTGTGCTCAAATAAAACAAGTAGCCTTTAGATAATATATTTTACCCTGGAGTGCCTGTATATCATCAACATCTGGTTTCACCGCTGCAATAGCCTCACTGTTTTCCCCCGAGCCCCATTTTGTGCCTTAAGATTTGTTGCACATACTTGCCTATTGATTGCACTGTAACCTGCTTCACATAACTTGTTTTCTGACTGAGAGAGAAACATCATATTTCACTCTTAACTGTGCGAGTCTGTTTTCTGGATTGCAGCAGCACCAGCTCCACATACAGGTCTTTCTCACAGAGCCTGATGTTTTACTTGTTGACAAAAAGTACCTGGTGATAAGATACCTTTAGGCTCCTCGTCAACATACTCCAAACCTGTTTCTATGCTAGTTTTAGAACCACATTTTTGCAATATCACCTTAAATATACTGTGAAAAGCGGCCTTTGCTGGAACTCATTTGCTGAATGGTAACCAGGCACGCTGGATGAAATTTAGGGTTTTATTCTAAAGTGCACGACTCCAATTTTCTGAAATCATACAATTTGCTTCA
>CAKAOI010043340.1:20000-48155 GCA_916701655.1 Sebastiscus albofasciatus | reverse complement strand
TTTAAGAGACCCCTTTGAAAATGACCATGCCAGTCTCAATCTATTGCGTTAATGCTTTAAAGAAATTAATGGCGTTAAAACTAATTGTGCTAACTTTGACAACCCTAGTATGTAACAATCGGATTAAGTCTATTTGCCATTGGCTGTAACTGGTATAATAAGATCTAGGGGTCTTCACAGGCCCACTTCTTAGTTCTTAGTAGCCAAGGCCTGAACCGGAACCTGAGTCAGGCTGGTTACAAATGTTATTCATTCTAATCAGGTCGGGTTGGGTCCCTTTCATTTGCCGCGAGTCTTGGGTCTGTATCATAGCCTGTATATAAGAAGTGGACGTAGTCACTGTGACGTCGCCCGTTGGTTTGTGGACTGCAGATTTGAAGCCTTGAGTTTGGCATTTTGGCCGTCGCTATCTTGGCTTTTAGCAACCAGAAGTAACACGAGAGGGTGGAGCTAAGTACAACCGAAAGCTGAATAAGACATTTTCTTTAATGAACTGAAAACACACTGTGAAAGGGTTAAAGTTGTTAGATGAAACACGGACATATTGCAGACTGACCAACGTCGTGGTCACGACTGATCAATCAAATGGGACCATAATTTACTAAACGAACATCGTGCTGTATTGAAGAAGACTTGAAACTAGCGATTGAGACCATAAAACTCATGTTTACAATGTTTACTGAGGTAATAAATCAAGTGAGAAGTAGGGTCATTTTCTCATAGACTTCTATACAAATCAGTCTTCTTTTTGCAACCAGAGGAGTCGCCCCCTGCTGGCTGTTAGAAAGAATGCAACTTTAAGGCACTTCAGTATTGGCTTCACTTTCAGATCCGGAGGTTGCCCACTGGTCTGTATATAATCCCAAATGGAACAGATTCACTATCAACTCTGACATTGTAGTGTGGCATATCACAACAGAGAAATGTGTTTTTGACACCAGACAGTGTGCAGTGTAGGGTAAAGTATGTCCTGTTACTCTTTTTGACCTTTGCCGCTTGCTAATCATACTTGCTGCCAGTGTTTGTGTTCTCTATTTGAGTCGGTTCAGGTCAACTACATTTTGGATCGTGTCTACTTCGTCCTTGGGTCTATTTGGATTAGGTCTGAATTTGGGATTTTTTTTGGTGGTTTTCCTTTTTTTAATTTGACAGTCACAGTTTAGAGAGAGGAAACAACATGGGGATCAAACTGCGGACGTTGCATTAATGTTGTATGACCTCAACAAATAGGCTACCAGGATGCCCCATCTGTGGAGACATCTAATAGAAACATAATTAACGATTTCATGTAGTGATAGCTTTACATATTGATGCAAAGGACAACAGGACCTCATATAGTAACACAAAAGGACAGCACAAGACAAGCAACATTTAAAATACAGTAAGCTACAGTGTTTTTTTTTCAATAAAAAAGCGAAGTTGTTTAAAGAAAAGGACCTTACAAATGGAATGACACAAAACTGGAATTGAAATAGTTGATGATAAAAAGGCTAGCGATGGGAGGCGATAGCAGCGAAACGCTCCAGAGAGCATGTCTCACCCCACATCACCCACAGCTCGAGTGAGTCGTCCAACCGCAAGGTCCTCCTGATTGAAAAGTTATCAGCGATGAGATGTCGCACACAAACACACGTGCACATGTGCCCCCTTATCTTGTTCCCGCATGTCACCTGTTTTAATGAAACACTCTCCTTATCCCCCCACCCATCTCTCTCTCCCTGTATTCCCACAAAGTGAGTTTGGTGGGGATCAATCAGCCAGGCTAACAGAGTGCGAATTGTTCTCCTACATTCCTATCTCCCTTCAGCACTTCAGCTGTCAGCGTATGAAGATACGGGCCGAGTTCTGTCGGTCTTCAGCCCATCGCTTGTAGTTGTTTTTGATTGCTATTCCCATTTGAGACGTAGACTTTGTAAGTGTTTTGGTGGACTCCAGATTAAATTTAGTGAAGTTTTTGGGGGTGTTGTCATATTATGAGTTTAGCAAAGGTAGGATAAGTGATTATTATGACTACCAAAGTAATCATGGCTCCTGAGTTATGTCAGTCCTCAGACAGACCTTCACAGGCTTTATGAACTAATTCTGTAGTTCTGATTTGATGTGATTCTGAAAGTAAGATTTCTGCCAGTTGAAATATAATGTTGTGGATGTTATCCTTCTGGTAGTTTCATAAAAGCTTTACAAAGCCTCTAACAATACGAGATGCATGCTCTGTCGTTCCTTTTGATCTCACCCCAGCCGTGACATTTTTGATCCTCTCTTCTCTCCCCCTCCACTCGGCGTAATATTAAAAAACCCAAAAGTACAATGCCATGACTGCTGCTTTAAAGGAACCCAAATCCTTGTCATCATACATTAATAACCGTTCACACACACACACCAACACAAACACCAACTTAGACACAGAGAGAATAATAAAATGCTACGCCTTTACGATTCTCCCTTTTTCTTCTTATTACTTTATTCCCTAATGTCACGCTTTGCAGCGGCGCAGAACTTGAGCTCTCTTCATGAAAACCACACGCTGCCAAGGTGAGACAAAAAAATAATGAAATACTTTTTAACAATTTGAACCTAATCTTTCCCCCCCAACTCTGCACGTATTCATGCAAAACGTCACAGGCAGAAAGAGCGCTGTTTTGCTTCTTCTCCCTGCAAAAGTTAGCTATGAAACTAGCCGGGGCGGCTAATGTTTTCCTAATAGGAGCTCACCTTTAATTTCAGTCAAACGAAGCAGTTGGTGGAGATTAGCACAGGCAATTTTCTGCTTCAGATTCCATTATTAAAACACTCCTGCTATCAGAAAGTTTCTCTTGTTTGAACTGAGAAAAGTTTCTTTTTTTTTTTTCACTTGAGCTTGGATTAATACCTTTGTGCTATTGTTGCTGTTATCTCCTACTCTTAGTGAGTAATTCACAATGCCGACCAGCTGTCACAGCGCTAAGTCAAACATCAGCCAGTCGTATAATTTTAATCATGCGATTGAAACTCTTGGCAACGGATTTTCACAACAACGCCGTCTTTATTTTCAGTGCGATGATACAAATTCTTTGTTTTCAAGAGCTGACTTAGCAAATCCTCTCTTTTCATTCAACCTGAAATCCTGTATCCTGTATCATTAGGCTATTAAGTATTTTAATAATAGCTCAAGCCAACACCTCAGATGAGTGTGTCCACTTTGCTTTAACATGTTGGAACTCGGTTTGTCACTCTTATTAACATAGACTAGTGAATTATAGAGACCCTGATGGCACATTGTCAGTGTCCCAACTGAAGGATCTGTTACACAAAGTGCACTAATATTCAACCGTCATCCTGAGCATAGAGTGGCGTGGCACCGCGCAATGTGGGCTAGAGAGGTAACATGCAGATTGTGATGGTTGCCATGGGTTACGGTTTGTCTACGCGAACTGCAAGGGTTATTTGTTATTTAATATGTCACTGTCACGTTCTGTCTCTCTCTCTGTCTCTCTCTCTCAGGTTGCATTCACTTTCTCTTTTCATGAATATTCTCTCCGCCAGTGATTTATTTAATCCTGTCGTTCTTCCCTCCACTGCACACACACACGCACACACACACACTGAGACTACACCATACACATACCAGTGCAGAGGAATTTCTCCCACAGTCTTGCGTGTGTACAGTTTATCTCACACACGTGCACTGCATTTACAAAGCACAGTTTAAACACGCGCACACACATTTACTGTGTGCATTTGTCAGTGAAGGCAGCGACTACTGAGTTCATTCATATGTGCATGATTCTGTAATTGCTTTGAGGGACGGCATGAGGGCAGCTCTGTCTGTGTGTGTGTGTGTGTGTGTGTGTGTGTGTGTGTGTGTGTGTGTGTGTGTGTGTGTGTGTGTGTGTGTGTGTGTGTGTGTGTGTGTGTGTGTGTGTGTGTGTGCATGATTGCGCATGTGAATGTCAGGTGGTCAGCTTCCCAAAATAAATAGGCATGTCCCATCATGTTAAAGGAAGCCATGCGTCTCCTTATCAAATTGAACACTAATTCTTTCTCTTCTCCCGCTCTGTCTCTTGTTCTTTTTTTTTTTTTTACAGTACAGTGTTGTATGCAGACTGAAAAATGACTGCAGGATAACATAGTAGAGTTCATTAGAAAATTTTAAATAGTAAAAGTCTACAAGAGGTCTTGTCTAGTGTAGATATTTGCTTTGATTGAAGTCTTATAAGCTGCTTAGAGAAGATAAACAGGTCATATTTCTCTCCAATATCTATTTTATATTGCTGTGAAAGCATCTCCTTCAAACAACTGGATTTATTCGAGTTTCTCACCAAAAATTTACATTTTACAAGATTACATTTGTACACATCATGATAGCGTTATAATTTACCATCACACACTACCTATTTTTACTAAACAGAGCAGTAGTTAAGAGAAACGCACCATAGTGTAACTCAATGGAACCTCCGTTAACGGAGCCCTTTAGCTCTAACTGGTCACTGTGATTCCTCTGAGCAGCATGCTTGGCAATGAATTACAATATAACAAGTGTCTGATTAAGTTAGTTGTTGCAAAAATGTTTTAAGGTTGTTCCTCCATGACTTATTTTGGACTTGCAGTTGTGACAAATTGACAATATAAGTTGTCATGAATGAGAATTGCTTTTGGTGCTCAGGGGAAAAAAATGGACATTTGAACATCTATAATTCCATGCCAACTGGGCAAAATCAAAAAAAGATCATGTGATATGATCTACTACATGAACTAATATGAATTAATGGACTGTGTTGTTCAGTGGGCAAAGTCCAGGTCTGAAAAGTGAAGCCAATGCTGAAGTGCCTTAAACCTGCATTCTTTCTAATAGCCAGCAGGGGGCGACTCCTCTGGTTGCAAAAAGAAATCTGATTGTATAGCAGTCTATGAGATAATGACCCTACTTCTCACTTAATTTATTACCTCAGTAAACATTGTAAACATGAGTTTATGGTCTCAATCGCTAGTTTCAAGTCTTCTTCAATACAGCATGATGTTCATTTAGTAAATTATGGTCCCATTTAGAGTCAAATAGACCAAAAAGCAGGGGATGCTTCAGGGCGTGGCTACCTTGTGATTGACAGGTTGCTACCAAGGCGTTGTCTGCATTTTTGTCTTGCAATTTAAACCTTTTCACAGTGTATTTTCAGTTCTTGAAAGTTAATTATAACCCTTTTGGTCACCTAAAACTTTTTTATTCAGCGTTCAGTTGTACTTAGCTCCACCCTCTCGTGTCACTTTTGCCAAAAACCAAGCTGGTGACGGTCAAAATGCCAAACTTGAGGCTTCAAAACAGCAGTCCACAAACCAATGGGTGACGTCTCTGTGACTACGTCCATTTCTTATATATAGTCTATGGTTTTGTACTGTTACTTTTTGCTTTATTCTGTTGCTAGTAAACTGAGTGTTCATATGAGAGGTTGTACAGGACGCAGTGCTGTGAATAATAAGTTGTCTTTGCATGTGTGTGCGTGTGAGCGTGCGTGTACATATCCATATCCCAATCCTCCCAGTTACGAGTTCTGTCACAACAGCAGGTAAATTACTACAAGCAACAGAGCACTCAAGGATTACCCTCATGTAGGATTAGCATTCACTACCTGTATGTGTGTATGTGTGTATGTGTGTATGTGTGTGTGTGTGTGTGTGTGTGCGCGCACACATGTGTACGTGTCTGCGTGTGCTTGTGTGTGTTGATATGATTGTGTGCTTTTGTCTACACCGACATGTACCGTATGTGTGTGAGTAAGATAAAAAGAAAAGAGAAAGTTTGACTTTGACTCGTAAGCTGCTTTGTCAATGCATAATTCATCTCTCTCCACAGGCTGCACCTTGAAGCCTTTGAAACTATCTTAGCTTCTCCAACTGTAACTAAAACAAACCATAAACAATCTCAAGTGTTTTTGTTTTATTTTCTTTCTTTTGCTCTTCATATGATTTAATGACACAAAACAGATATTGTTAGTGCGGCTCTCACTGAGCTTTCAGCTAAGCCTTCAAGGAGTTGGTAACGTTTAGTCACTTGGACCTATTTTATTTTTTATTGGCACAAACCTGACGGTGTTGAAATTCCAATTTGGCAATCACAGTTAAAATTAATGACTTCTTTTGGTATTTAGTAGTTAGTCCTTTTTTATTCATTTTCTCAAAGCAACAAAGACTGCCATAGTATGTTTTCAGTGTCTGAAATCAGATGTTATCTTGGGATAGTGATAGTGATATTTCACAGCTTTACAGTGCTTTGACTAAACATTAAAGGACATTTCTGTTTATTCACACCCTAGATCTTAGTTTCATGGCTGTTTATAACCTGTCTGATCATGTCACTGGGTCTGTTCCTTGCCCCGTTACGCTCCATCTACTGAAGTAAGGCCACGTCTGATCTCAGCTTGGAGTTTGTCAGTAAAACATTGTCATAATTGATGAGAAAGAATCATGAAGAGGAATTTACTACGGCAGTCATCGAATGTGATGAGCCTTAAAGCAAACAGAATTCAGTACAGATTTATGAAGATGTTCTGCCGTGTATTAGTAAAAAGGTTAAATGTGTCACTCTTCGTTACAAAAAAAGTGTCATATAGCATTAATCTGAAATGATATGTCAATAGGGAGATAAATTAGAAAATTAGATCCTTAGGCCCTGATCACACGGAGCGTGTTTTGTAGGTGGAAAACACGAGGTGCACTACTGGCTTTTTGTCAGACAGAGCTGCGTCTTTTTTATTATTATTATTGTTGCTAGGCAACCACCAAATGTGCCAATGTAAGCTTAACACAAACCATGAAATGTACACTACCTAATAGTTTAAATTATTGGAAAAAACGTACCCAAAGTCTCAGGTACTGCACTGATTTGCCTCCTGCTGTTTTCTGTTCAGATCATGGTAACTACGGTTGGTAAAGTCATAAAGCTCTGGGTATCCCGCAAAAGTCACCTCAATGAGAAATACGCTAATGATGTCGGGTGCTTTTATGCTCTCAATTAAAATGTCCTCAGCCTTCAGCATTCAGGGCGCTCCTGTAAAAACGCGCGATGCACAAAGTATAAAAATGTGAGGTGCTCAGCAACGCAAAAACAGCGCTCAAAACGCTTCAATCTCATTAAAAACATTCAAAATGCCGCCCAGTTACTTTTTTTTCTTTCTTTTTGTGGAAAATGTTATCTTGTTTTTTTCCAGCTGCACTTGCTTATGTTATTTCAAAACAAATTCAAACAAAACAACGACAAGAAATAGCGCTCAATATCTGACAATAAATCAACAATGGATAATAATAATAATCAATCAGTACATTTTTTTGACGTTTTTGTCAATACTGAGCAAGTCATGCAGCACTACCAGCAGTAACACCTGGTACAAGACAAACCCCTGTTCTCGGCTCCTAAACAGGAGCGGCTCAGTTAAAATAGACAATACTATGAGCTGTCAGAAATGCACAACATGATAATTGTATCCAAGAAGTTTGAGCACACACAGCTGGCTGTGCTGTGCTGTGTTGTTTTCACCCTGACCCTCCTCTCTGCCCTCTGTTTCTGTGTAGACCTCGACAGACTGCGTCTGTGTGCACTGAGCTGCAGGCCAAGGTGCTCCAGTGCTACAGAGAAAACCCACATCAGACCCTGCACTGCTCCAGCCTGGCCCGACAGTACATGACCTGTGTGCAGCAAGCCAAGAAGGTAGGCGAGGGCTACAAACTGCACGTGGGTGTGGGGAGCGTGAGAGAATGAAAAAAACTGTTGTTTGTTTTTTAGATTTCTTTTTTTTGTGGGTGTATTAAGCTCGGCATACGCTGTATGATTTTAGCCCGTTTCTGGCCAGACTTTTGAGCCGCACGACTAATTTTAGAGTCGGACCGAATTTCAGCTTTGTTTGCTGTGCAGTGTACCGGGGGGACCGAGGACCGATTAACTCCTTCCGACCAGCCGTCCATCAGTCGGATGAATTTCTGACATGTCAGAAATTTTGGTCGGCCATCCACAGGCTCTCACACAGGGGAATTGGCTCGTGGCTCTGCTTCAACTATGTCAATGCCTTATTTCTACTTTTCTTAAGTCAAGTCAAGTCAATTTTATTTGTATAGCCCAAAATCACAAATTTGCCTCAGGGGGTTTTACAATGTGTACAGGATACGAAACCCTCTGTCCTTTACAGTGCGACCCTCTTACAATCAGAGCGTCGCTATTAAGATAAGAATTTACAATAGATATAGTAAAACATAGCTAGACTACCTACAATTCTCTCTGCAAAATGGACAAGCAACACTGTCCATGTCTTCCTATAGCCACCATATACGCCATATACGCCAGCGCCTCTTTTTTTTGACGTTTCAGCAGACAGGATGGCACACATGATCAAGGCAGCACGTTTCTGCCTTGTTAGCATTGTTGTGACCCGTACAGACCTCTGCTAGCAAACAAACTTTACCTGCCTTGGAGCTTTCAAACCAATTTTTTTTGTCAACTTTTAACAGCCAGAAAGGCCTTTTTTCTGTTTTACACGTACAGTGTGAGCACATAAATCGTGAGCTTTGGCTTTATATCGCAAACGATCTACTCGTACAGTAGGAGTAGGAAATACACAACAACATTTCTAAAATTGTACGGTGTATGCCCAGCTTCAGTCTGCTGTAATATGCGTGAATATTTGTGTGTGACAGATAACTCCACACGTCTCTACTTTAAATCAATTTCCCTCTCCCATTGTTTTTGTTGCCGCTATCACTCCTTGCTCATTCCCTTTGAGTATCACACTTAAGAGTAACTCCCCTTTCCTTCAAAGAAACATTCTTTTAATTAGCTCCCGGGTTTTTAAAGAAGACAGGAGGATAGCAGGTAATTAGAGAGACCTGGAAAGAGCTTGGCAGTGACACTGACAGTGGAACAAAAAGGTGAAGGGGACAAATAATCCTTTCAGTCCTAATACAGTTAACTTCTGAGAATCGTAATCTGCATGTTGGGTTACTTTGACACTTCAGATAGGAAGCTGAATCAATGAGACATGCTTATTGAGCGGATTTATAAGTCACCAGGCGTGCACTGTGTTTTGGAACTTTCTGATAGGAAGATTACACCGTTATTAGTGTATTAAAATCAGTTTTGTCATTCGGCTCTTTGAAATGCATTCTGCTCTCTGCTGATACTTTCGCAAATAGTGTTCAGACCCTACGCTTATCTACAAAGTGCTAATTTTACCCAATTTCTCCATCAAAAAACAATAATGAATGGATGCAATTTGCACATTATTATCGTGACAAAACGCACTGATACGGCTCCAAAGTAGATAAAAGGCACAAAACAACAATTGGTGAATTTGGCAGTTTAAACGGTCGATAAAAGCGAAGCAAAGGCTCACAATAAAAGCAATCAGTCTTTTTAAACTGGTTCAAAAGATCCATTTGCCAGTGGGATGGTGCTCTTTGGGGGAAACAGGCTGTGTATGTGTGTTTGTGCGTGCTTCAGTTTTTTTTGTTGTTGTGAGCATGTGATGTATAAAGTCAGATTGTGAGTGTCAGAGTAAAGTGCAGAGTAAAGGCGAGCTGTTTTTCTCCTTTTTTTTAAGCCACTTGTTTAATACAGATTCAATCAGGCATACGGTAGAGTGAGTGTGAACGAGAGTCAGAGAAAGAAAACACAGAAGAGACAGAAAAGAGAGAGTAAAAGGGCAAATGAATGAAAAAGAAAGCTTCAGTCTGTATCGAACACCCATCCCTCCGTGAGTGAAAGTGTTGTGGCCTGAAAACCAGAGCAG
Source organism: Sebastiscus albofasciatus (assembly GCA_916701655.1). Taxonomy (NCBI): domain Eukaryota; kingdom Metazoa; phylum Chordata; class Actinopteri; order Perciformes; family Sebastidae; genus Sebastiscus; species Sebastiscus albofasciatus. Next base: position 38,409 of record CAKAOI010043340.1, on the reverse strand, counting down.
GTTTAGACCCTTACACTGTCCTCTGAATAGCAATGTAAAAATCCTTAACTTCTACTCTGGTGGAAGAAAGTGGATTTGACTGACGTTGATGAATGAGGTCTAGTCCTTTTCAGACAGTGAGGCCAAACATTACTGTGCTCTATGGTAGACTTATTGTTTTAAGGCGCTGACACACCGTCGGACAATTTCGGGCCATCAATGAGCATCCGTCGCCGTTGTTTTTGCGGTGTGTCCTGCAGCGTCGCCTCTAGTTTGCCCTTGTCGCAAAGGTTTTTCGGCCGATTCAGAACATTGAATAAGCTCGTCGGTGAGAGAAATCACTCTGATTGGCTGTTCAGCTTAAGCGAATCAGTGCACAAGAACAGAAACGGAAATGAAGAAAGCAAGCAAACGAGTAAAGTCTTGTACGTGTCATAACAACAGCTGCTATAACCGTCGCCCTCGGTCTTCCGGTTTCCCTTTTTGAATGACGAATACAGACTACCGCTTCCTGCTGGTAGGGAGAGTTCTTTCATCTCACGCAGACGCAGAACGTACGTGGTAGTTGGCCGTCGGCTGTAGTCTTTGTGTTGTGTTAGAGCGCAACTTTTTAGCAAGACATAGGCGATGAGGTGACGCAACAGTCGGCCTTCATCACCGCTAGTTCTTTGATGTCGGCTTGGTATGTCTTGGCCTTTTGATCTCTGTTTTTTGGCATTGCAAACCAAACTGTCGAATGACTCTGAACTGTATTCACATGTTAAAAAAAAATCCCAGAGTTTGTCCACCTGAAAGTCCACAAATTCTACAGTTGGCACCTTTTTAAAATTCCCCACCATTGCCGACTCACTTTGAAAAGAACAATCTCGACCCAAAACATTTTATCGCTGACATCTTCTCTGTCTAACCTTTCTTTATTGGGATAATCTAACAGAGATGAAATCTCGCTCTTCAAGAGTAACCCGCGGTACTCGTCTGAAGATGGTTGGATTTTCAGGTTGACCTTTAAGACTTCTAAAGAGCGCTCTATCCCAAGCTCAAACTTAAAAAGGCATATAAATTGTTCCTAGATTTAAGATATAAATGTGTAAATGTAGAAGAACCTCACATTTAAGTGTCCGTTTAAACTATCTACATCCAATATACGTCCCATATTATACCCTTTATTTCTCTTTTTATCCACCTATTATCTACTCGTCCTTGGATCTTTCATGCTGCTGTCACTCTTGATCCATCTCTTCTCCGCCAGTTCCCATCCTCCATTTGTCCCTCTTCTTCCTATATTAAAGCCTCCTTCACTGCCCTTCACTGCACACTTTGTCACATTAGCCACTACATTAGCTCTGAGCTGCACTGCTAGCCATGGAGCTCTTTTAAGGCTTAGGTAGGTTTGACTAACATGTCAGGTGCCATCCCTCCCATTTTCATTTGCTCGCACAGTCACACCGCTCGGTCTCAGACCCACTGCTGTCTTTGTGAACACACAAATTTCTAATGAAAGCCATTTTAGGGGGCCAAAGCTGAAACCTCTCTCTCAATGGTTCTGTCAGACTTTAACACCTCTTGCTATTGTTATTTGCATCCATATTATGCATTTAGAGCATCTTTAACGCCAGCAGCAGGATTCAGATAGGGTCAGCGAGAGTAGGCAGATGGGGTCAGTGAAAGCAGCCAGAAACGAAGAAGCCAATAGAAGATGGTGATAAAAGAGTGTTGATCCGGTCCAGAGGTTTTCAAACTGTGAGTTGAAGGGGAGGGGGAGAGAGATGTGAGGGAAAGATACCGTGTGAGGTGAAAGGAACAGATGCATGTCGGTGTTCTGAAAACAATGGGAAGATAGTTATAGTACTTTGGCTCACTTATCTGCACGGTCAGCAGTTACAACAGCAGCAGTGGCTGCGACACACAGCTCATTTAAGCAATTATGGTACTTTAAAACCTTTTAAAGGGAACTTTGGGTGTTTTGAAGTGGGGTTGTATGAGGTACTTCTCCATAGTCAGGGTATTACCTACAGGAGATGACCGTGAACGTGCCCCCCCTTTGGAGAAGCAGACAGGAGTTACTACACAGAACCAAAGTAATGTACTGCTGTGGATGGGGCCGGCAGCAAAATGTATTTTAGCCACCTTAGAGAAAGGCCCACCTAAAAAAATCAATATCAGTTTAAGTGTACGCTACATTCATAATATTTTCGCAGCTTTACCCTTGCCATGAGACAGCTAATGTGAACAGTCAATGTTTCTGACGGGGAACTGAAGCCATTGTATCAAGGTCTGCTCTCGCCAAAGCAACCAGACTCCATTTAAAAAAAACTGTAAGAACACGGGAGTTGCTGGTCTACCGCTGCCTCTATCGGTTAGTTTGTGTAATTTTGTGACTTTTTATAGTTTGGATTCACCAACGTCACACAATAGCACAAACAAACTAACAGATTGAGGCAGCAATAGGTGGCAACCCCCGTGTTCTGCAAGATAAAATGTTTTTTTAAATGGAGTCTGGTGGCTTTGGCAAGAGCATAGATCAATACAACGGCTTCAGTTTCCTGTCGGAAAGGGCTGTCTCATGGCAAGGTAAACCGGCACTGAAATTGATATTTTTTTTTTAGGTGGGCCTTTCTGTTACATGTAGGTAGCCCCGTCCACAGCAGTACATAGCTTTGCTCCCGTGCGGTAACTCCTGTCTGCTTCTCGAAACTCCAACCGTCATCTACAGTCGGTAATACACTGACTATGGATAAGTACCTCATACAACCCCTCTTCAAAACACCTGAACTATCCCTTTAATTCCCAAATACTGCAATTTGTGTAAAAAATCTCACTCCTTCTCAGAGTCAAACACAGAAAAGATGCACATATTTTTAGTTTCAGAGTGACTTGCACTTTCTGAGGCGATTATCTCAGATGTCCATCGCAAATAAAAGTCCATGACTCCACTTAGAATTCAGAAAAGATGTGTTAATTATAACTCTGGAACTTGCCAGAGAATCAACATGTTCAGTATCAAAGTGATAGTTGCCTGTACATCCATGGTTACACTGCAATTAGAAACTGCTAATAGTTTAATGGTGTCAATTTGCCAAAAAGTAAACAAATATAGACTAACAAAATCAGTTGTAGCCCACAGCGTAACTCAGTTGGGAGCAGTTGTCTCGATTTTGCCTGAAGGGTCAGACTTTTAAAACCCCAGATAGTCAGTTGTTGCAGTCTTCCTCTTGAAAACTGAGTGACATTCCTATAAAACATATGTACATCTTTCAATGTATTACTGTATGATATACCATACAGTTGAAAAAATAGTTTTAAATAAAAATGTCCATAAAACAGTCACCTTTTTAGAGCTTACGATATTCTTCGTTTTTATGGAAATATTTAAGTAATGCTGGGTTAAAATACTCAAATAGCACCTTGGGATGATACCCAAATGACTGAGATTGGGTCAAATAGAGAAGGGAGACGAGTAGAGCTGCCACCGGAGGCTTCTGATCATTCAGCCCTAATGAAAAGAAATGAGTGGGCAGTCCCAAGACCCCTCTGGACACGCAGGCGGCCGTCCAGTCTGCCTGTCTATAAATGGATCTGACAGAGCCAGCAGCTTGGTAGAGCAGAGCACTTGGACGAGAGTTTTACGAGGAAAAGTTTCAGTATGGCTGCAGGTAGTTAAGGGTCACCAGGGAGCAATATATGCACTGCAGATTTAGTAATGAGACAATGCACTGGATCATATTTCATTATGAAATATAATATTCTATAGACCCTGGGGGGAACATTTTGTTAAGGGTGAGACTGTTAATAATGGAGGTTTTACCTCTCTCTGAACGAGGTGCCGGTGTGCTTGTTCCAAAAAGTGGAACAGCAGGTTTGTTTGTCAAGTAGGTAATTACATTTACCTGATATGAGCTCATCATGTACTGCGAGTGACAAGATGAGAGTTTACATAGCGAAATGACACGTTTTTGAAAAATGTTAATTGAACAATTGATCAGTGTCATCAGAAAATGAAAAAAATTAAAGGGGACCTATTGCTTTTTTGTGCTTTTCCCCTTTCCTTTAAAGTGTTGTATAGTTTTTTTGTGCATGTAAAAGGTGCAAAGTTACAAAGCCCAAAGTCCACGCCAAAGGGAGTTACTCTCCCCCACAGAAACACTGCTCCTGAACTATCTAAAACGCCTTGATTGAAGTCCTGCCTTGTTTTTCGTAACGTGGTGATTAGGGATGAATTGCGATTTGATATTACGATTTATTGTGATTTTTGTTAACTTTTTTAACACTAAATCATGGGAAAAGTTAAATCAAACACTAATAGGGACTTTTACTTTGGAAAATATCTAAATTGATAAAGTAAAAATGTTCAGAGATGTCCTGAAGTCAAATATATCAGTCATTGTAAGTCATTTTTTTTAAAAGTAAAGTGTTTTTTTGAACATTAAAGCATTCAAACATGTTCTAGTAGAAACCCCAAATACAAGTATGCACCTGAAAATTAGCATAATAGGTCCCCTTTAACACCCACATGTCTACAAATAAAGTCATACTTTTTAAATGTTGGACATCTCATTTAGGAACAAAACTTTTTGAATTCCATTACGTTGACGCTGGGCCGACACACATGCCCTCTGTAATTTTGTAGTTTTCTAAAGAAACCACTTATCTGCTGCACTGAAGGACAACAATAGCACACCAACATATTTTGAGATGCACTCTGGAAAAGAGGGCAGTTTTGTTTTTTTTAAACTAACAAGCAAAATAAACTGTCTGTTCATGGGCAGATAAAATAGCTAGCGAGTTAGAAAAGACATACAATGTAATTGGAAGCAGTAATTTTTGGGCTTTGTGGGACGATAACATGACCGCTCAATAGACAGCAAAGCTTCTAGCCTGCTGAAAACCTTGCGACAGCTTAAAAGCTCTGTTGTTTTGTTATCTGTTTGTGCTTTTAAGGATTTGCTAAAGCAGATGCATTCTTCCCTGTGATTAAAGGGAGAATGCTGTATTTTTCTCCCCAGAATGAATCGTGAAGTTGATACCTTTTATGGTTCATGCTTTTCTTGAATATAGTTTCTCTTTTGTCTCTTTCTGCACATGAAGCTTGATGCCTATCGAATTCAATCTGTCTCCCTAAAACTCGTTTCCTCATAGTCTTCTGGTATTTTCTGTATATCATGAAGTCACGTAAGCAAAGTTATAGTCCATGAATCACAGCAGCAGGCAAATACTGTCTCGGCTCGGATCAGTTCTGTCTCTTCCGCCCAGCTACTACTGACTTGTATGACTTTCCATGAGTTTATTCATACATGCTCCACTGTATATATCTGTTAGTCTTTGTCCGCCTGTCTGTTTGTCAATCAATCTGCCAATGAAACCGACGGCCTGCTTATCTTTCTTCTCTGCCAGTGTCTTGATCTGAACATCACTAGAGTATCTATCTCACTTTTTCTGTCTCCCGCTTGAAGTCCACCCAACTCACTATCTACAGTAGCACAGCCTTCCTTATATGTCACTCAAAAGTTCTTTTATGTTTTATGATTCATGCATGCACACACACATACACACTTTTTTTTTTTCACACATTCTGCCCTCTGCCATCCATTAAAGACAGTTGCTTCAGGATATGGCCGGCCTTGCACCTCCTCTCTGCTGTCCCTCTCCTGTCAGTGTCTCCGGTTGGGCCATTGTCATGCATATGTCACCTTATGTGTGTGTTAGGGATGCAGGGTAAATGTCAGCTCACTAAGGCCCTGCGTCACCATGAATCTCTGTGGGTTTTTTTGTCTCTTTTTGGGGTGACGTTATCTTATATATTGTCCCTATATGGCCATTATCATTGGCCGTTTTGTATATTCAGTGTGTGTTGGTGCGCTCGCATTCGTGCGTTTGCGTAAGCCCATGAGAGAGTTTGAGAGTCTACCCTTTACCTCTCATCATCTATTCTCTCTTTCAACCTCCTCCTCAGTGAAACAAAACACAGCCGTCCTCAAAGTCACATTCAAGAACAAACGTCTCTCAAACCGCCACTTACTGTAAGTGTCACCTCCTCCTCCACAATACTCCAAGGCTCCGGCGCCAACCATTTGCAGAATGCTAGAGCTGTGCCATTTAACGCCATTAGCAGGGGCCAGCGGCATTGTAGCAACATTTCCACGGTATCCCACATACTTAACCCACTTGAACCCGTCGGTCTCTTGAACGGCAGTATTTGTCTACCCTGATGGGTGAGTGTGTGCCGGCCTCCGAGATGCTTGGTTAAGTGCCACTCCAGTTCTGCCTTGACTACCGAGGCAGAACTCGAGCATTGCTGACACAAAACATTTGTACTTGTGTATGCGGTGATATTTTTAAAGGCAATCAGAAATCTGTTTATTCTCAATTATAGCCTTAAAAAAATGTTTGAAATTGGCTCCAGTTTTCAACAGGTAGGATGTTGAGGGCCCTGGTGGGGGGCTGATAATATGCAAATGGGTATGGGGAAAGAATATAAACACCTTTCAATATATTGCAGTCCAATGCATTACAATCAGGGGTGTAACGGTACACAGAAGTCACGGATACGATGTGAAGGCCAGGACATCTCTGCAGCACGATAATATTTAATTTAAAATGGTAATTTGACACACATTTCACCGGTTTGAAAATTGCAGTAGGCCATATTGCGATTTTGATTAATTGTGCAGCCCTAATGCTTTCATTTTCATTTATTTTGAACAGACAGCGGTGCAAGTGTCAAAGACAAACAGCATCCTCTTGCTGGGGTCTGAGATAGCATTTTGCCCACTGGCAACTTTGAAAATTTCAAACATTTATGTATTACACAGTACGAACACCGAACAAACAGTTTCCCAAAAGGAAATAGGTCATATTAGGCTATGAAAAGCATGCTATGACATTGAAAATACAAAATACAGGTTGCTTTGGCACATCTGAGTGATGCAGTTGAATGTGCATTAGGTTTATGTGCTTTGCATCAGCAAATGAGATTAACAAAAAGAAAGATTGATCATGTTTGTGTTCTTGGACTTTTATCCAATTTTTGTCAGAAGACTTGGGCTGGATTTGAGAATTAGGGTAATGTAAGAGATTGGTTAAGGTTGAGGTACACCTTTACTCGATTTGTTGATTGACAGAAAACCACCTTGGACTCTGGGAACTTGTGTTGGGCATTTTCTTTTTGCAATTTTCCCACAATTTTTAAACAAAAGAGTTAATAAAAGAAATAATTGATTAATTAATTGATCAATTATGAAAATAATTGTAACCCCAGTAAACTTTGAGGTTAGGTATGCAGTAACATGTACGATGGTCAACATTAGGTTGGAGACTAATAATGCCCCGAGTGGAGTCCAAAGTGTGTATACGATCACATCTTCTCATCTTGAGATCCTTAGAGCTTTACAGAGGACAAAGAAAAGGGGATTTAAAGAATAAAACAATGTGGTTGTATATCGTTTTTTGTGTATGTGTAATAGAATATAGTCAGGAGTTTGGAGTGCATGTGTTTGCAGATGGATCCTGCCGCGTTTAAGTGTTTCTCTCTTAATGTCACCTCCATCAGTTGTGCCATGTGTGTGTGTATGTGTGTTGTATCTCTGTGTATGTGTGCCAGGATCTGAACATCTTCTGTGTCTGTGTAGAGCTGTTCCCCCTTCTTCAAAACATTTCAGTTGACATTTTCCACACCAGCCACTTTTAACCACAAACTAATTCACTGCCATTTTCGCAGGGAGCCGTCCTCCTCTAAATGTAGTGCCAGCAGCATCTTAAGCACCTCTCAGACAACATTCAGTCCTAATAAAAATGTTTAGACCTCCATTCGGCATGAAGACAAAGTGAATGGATTTAGTAATAGCAGACTATTTCACTCTGCTATCTCTCCGTCTTCCTGCCACAGCAAATCCCAGAAACAAAAAAATCAAGACGTCTTCTGTTCAGTTTGTCCAGGTGAAGGAGTTGATTGATAGGAAGAGGAATTCTGCCATTTCCAGCCAACAAAAAAGAGGGAGAAAAAAAACGAGGGATGAGTCTTTGTAGCTGGGATGAAAGAGGAATAGAAGGTGCCTGTCAATGGGGGAATGGATGGAGACTGATGAAAGAGAGGAAACGTGGGGGAGATAGAGGCTTAAGAGTGCCTGTCAGTGAAGAAGGGTTAATAGAAAACTGTAAAAGAGAGATACAGTAGGAATAAGTGGATGATGGAAGGAATGTAGAGAGGGTGAATAAAGAGGAGAGGAGAGGTTTTGTCAGCGGGAGGGATGAGGGGATGGAAGGAAGAAAAAAGAGGAGAGGATGATCTGTCAATCACTACTGTTGGAAAGAAAGAAGAGACTGAGACAATATAATATAAAAAATAAATAATTGTATGTATGTGTATGGCTATCTGTAGATGCAGGTGGTGAGCCCCACTGTGAGCCTTGGCCTGCCTGCTAACTCTAATCTGATAACAGAGCCACTCTATTCAGCATCAATCTGGTCCTGCACACAACCACAAACACACTCAGACCACGACCCAGACAGTTCTATATATTGTAATATCCCTTTTATTAATATGTGCTTCATAGACCCTCTTAGTAAACATGATGACGTATTTTTGTGGGCGAAGCGTAAAGTGTAGGCAGAATAATTCTTTGAACACTTTAGCTAACGCTTTGTTGGCTTGTTTTTTAACAATGGCTGAAGGAAATACGAGTTTCTCTTAATATGTGCAGTCACTCGCTCTCTTTGGGACCGCAAATGTTGAGAAAGTTAACATTAACCAACGGGACCAGATTGGCCGACCTCTACACGCTGACTCAATGGCCAGACATTCACACTTGACAGAGAAACCAAGTGTGCATAGTAAAGAGAAACTGAGGACGTATAAATCTTTTGATACCTATAACTGTCTAGCACAAAAAAGTAGCCATTCCAGCATTGGCAACAGCTGCCAGCACTGCAAAGTAGAGGTCAAAAAGAGTCTTACAATATCACCAAAGCCTTCCAGAGATGGAGAGAAAATGTTGCTAATAGTTTAGCTTCTGCTAACCACAGCCAAAGGCTCACGGCTGCGGCTACAGTTAGCAGAAGGCTAAACTATTAACAACATTTTCTCTCCATCTCTCTAACCGGTTAGCCTATTAGCAACGTTTTCTCTCCATGTCTCTAACCGTTTAGCCTATTAGCTACGTTTTCTCTCCATCTCTCTAACCGGTTAGCCTATTAGCAACGTTTTCTCTCCATCTCTCTAATAGTTTAGCCTATTAGTAACGTTTTCTCTCCATTTCTCTAACCGTTTAGTCTATTAGCTACGTTTTCTCTCCATCTCTCTAACCGGTTAGCCTATTAGCAACGTTTTCTCTCCATCTCTCTAATCGTTTAGCCTATAAGTAACGTTTTCTCTCTATCTCTAACCGTTTAGCCTATCAGCAACGTTTTCTCTCTATCTCTCTAACCGTTTAGCCTATTAGCAACGTTTTCTCTCTATCTCTCTAACCGTTTAGCCTATTAGCTACGTTTTCTCTCTATCTCTCTAACTGTTTAGCCTTCTGCGGGATTGGTAAGCTCACTAAAGCCTTGAATCACAGTTTGTCATATCAAAGGTATGCGATAAAATTTCAAGTTGAGCAACAGAGCAAGAAGACATTTTCAATGTGTAACTTTAGCCTGCTACTCTGAGGTGCTTCGTGTTTGCCTCCAGTGTTTCCTTTGTTATGCTTGCAGCTAAGACCGTGACATTATCATCACTAAAAGGGTCTATAGAATACTAGCATACACTGATTATAGCTTTTGTGTGATTGCTACTTGCTGTACAATTGTACCTATACCAACATGAGATATATATTTTTTTTTCTCTGCCATTTTCATTCTAATAATAACTATTATTATTTAGATTACTTACCGCATTGTTTTGTTTTTTTCATTGCAACACACGTGAAAAGAAACATTTACACACGCCTGAGTTGTGAATATCATATAGCCATACATAATGCCCACACAAACACAGTCACGCATGCTAGCTCACATATTTCTGTCTCTTTATGTCTCTCTCTTTCCCTCCTTCCATCCCACCTCTCCCTCACATCCATCATCTCCAAGGCGACCACCCTGTGAAAGCACAGGCCACATAAAGATTAGCTCTTCTCTCTTGTCCCTGCCCCCCTTCCTCCAACAGTCTCTCTCTCTCTCTCTCTCTCTCTCTCTCTCTCTCTCTCTCTCTCTCTCTCTCTCTCTCTCTCACTCTCACTCTGATCTATATAACACTCCATCGGCATCCAGCTAAACATCTCATCCATGCTGCTACACTCCACTGACCGCCATCTCTGTAACCTATAATTGATTCGTAAATCGTGACGAAGGGACTAACTACGTGAAGACTGAGGTGTTGTTCTGTAAATGGAATCATCATCTTCATTATCATATTGTTTGATATGTAAGCTGCTCGATCTTACTGACACGAGTTCATTTGATCTTCAGTTTTTGTCTTATTAAAGGAATAGCTTTTTTGGGGGGTGGGGGTCTTTTTGTTAAAAGAATATTGTTTTTCTTGCTCGCCCAGAGTGAGACAATCTCATGTCTGTGTGCAGTAGTGCAAAACATGTCTATGAAAATTATGATTAATGTAATTGACAAACACTATCACTGTGGCAATGGCATTATGTTAGTAGGGAGGAATGTCACGATCTGGCTCTGAAGCCATGACAAAAGAGAGAGAGACGCAGTTTATTAAACTCCAAATGACTGCAACAACCCAAAATCAACTAAGAAAACCATGAGATGTATTAGTAAAATCAGTGGCGAGGGTGCGTGTATGCATTACTGCTGCATGTGGTGTGAGGTAAACATGTTGCATAGGTGAAAACTGGAAATAAAAAATGTGACTGAATCTATTTAAGATCAGTTTGACAGTACTACAGTGAAGAATGAAAATATAGCGATAGGGAAATGAATAATTTGGACAAATAGATGTGTTAAATTGAAACAAAATACAATATCCCACACAGTTAAGCAATCTTTTATTTAACAGATACTAGTAAAAACAGACAGGAAATGTATGGAGAGGGGGATGAGATGCATTAAAGGTCCCCAGCTCGAGACTTTGTGCTTTAGACCACTAGGCAAGGGGAGGCTCGGATGGTTCCCATTTAACTTTAAACACCCCGAATCTAGCTGTTGAGTGTCAAATACTCTCCCGCTGTAGTCTTGATAGTTTTATGTTTTTCTCCATCATATAGTACAAGTTCAGCTAAGTTCCGGACATGAGCTGACGTGGAATCGTGACAAGGAAAAGCGTTCGCACAGAATCCTCATGAGGGGCTGTGTCTGATGGTTTGACGTCACTTTGGCCGCATAAATCACGCTTTAGTCCTCTCCTTATTCATAGTCTTTCTTTAAGTCTTTTTCAGTAGCTTGAACATTTACTGGTAATCCATCCAACAGTTTTCTTATCCAGAATTTTATGCCAATCTATTTTGTAGATGTACAGATACTTGAATGCATAAGTGACAACTTTCAGTCTGGTCCAAAGTGAACCACCGACTGCCAAAGTTGATCAAATGTGGGTGGCAAAATTAACACTATACAGTACATTTAAGTTTGCAACTTGCTTAAACCCATTGGGAAAATCTGCCCTAAAATTATCTGCTCGCTCTTAAAAACGTCTTTATATCCAACTTAGTTATCAGATGTCTTCTCATTAAATGACATCAGTGACTGTACCTAATACATTAAAGGAGCAATGTAGGATTTGGCGACATCTAGTGGTTGCAGATTGCAACCAACTGAGTACCCTTCCACTCACTCTTCCCTTTCCAAGACTACTTTAATGTGAGCCCAGAGTGCAAAACCATGGTAACGCCATTTGCCTCCATCAGAAGCCATCCTTATAACACTACTTTAGGAGCAACGGAGGTCAGACGGCGGCTGCTGGTACCACGGTTTTGCACTCTGCGGCCCCACTTTACCGCAGTTCCACAAGCGTTTCAGAGAACTACGGTGGCCTTCAGGTTACGTAAAAACGTGAAAGGCTCTCTCTAGAGCCAGTGTTTGGTTTGTCCGTTCTGGACTACTGTAGAAACATGGCAGAGCAACATGGTGCACCCACTCCCTATGTAAATATAAAGGGGTCATTCTAAGCTAACGAAAACACAACGATTCTTAATATCAGATGATTAAACACTAATGAAAACATAGTTATGGATATTATTTCCCATTTCTGCAAATAGAACCCATGGAATGCTACACATTGTTCCTTTAAATCAATGACTGTATCTTTAGCAGTTTGATGGCTGATGAATTACAGACAGACTGAGCAGATGAATGCTTCTTTACAGCAACTAAACTGACTGTCTGAACCACCAGCTGACCGAATGAATGAGTAGTGTGAATGGTTCAGTCAGTCAGTGCTCCTGACTAACCAACCAACCAACCAACTGACCAACATTCAGACTGAGTGAATCAACAGTTCACATGGATCTCTGTGTGTAACTAACTAGCTGACTGACTGATTAAGAGGCTTCCTCAACAGACTGACTGATTGACTGTTTGGCTGTCTTACTGACTGTGTAATCAGTGAAAGTCTGTGTGTTTATAAAGCAGCCATAGCCACGGCCACTCTGCGAGCGTCTGATTGACATCCCTGCCTGGCAACTGTCTCCGTTCCTCCAGAGGGAGGGAGAGAACTGAGTGCTGTTAGCACTGAGCAGAGAAGACAGTTATTGATTTTCTACTTGTCTATTATTTTTGTTTTTCGCAGAGAAAAGGCAAGTGAGCGAGGCGAGTGTGTTTGTGTGTGTGTATGTGAGTGAGCGCCTCCATACATTTGATGCAGATGTGTTTACATGTGGGTCTGCTGTCAATGTTGCTCATTACCTTATGACTGGGGATGTGTGAACCTACACAGCGTGTGTGTGTGTACACTGTTGCTTCTACGCTACTGCCGTGCAAAGTTGATTCCTGGCCAACAAACACAACGATCTATCACACTGCTCACTAATTGGATGGAAACTGGCAGGTGGACGAAAACATGTGTTTGTGTGTCTATATGCTGTGTATCACTGCTTTTTGTGTCCTCAAAAGACACTTTTCAATCTCAGCAAGAGTCAGTGATAATGAAGTGAAATAGTTGGTTCAACTTTACACTTTTTGCACTTACAGAGTGTAAGAATGAGTTCCAATTTATGTGAATAGGTTGAGAAGAACACATAAAATGAAGAAACAACAAATCTCAATGTGGTTATTTCACAATAAAAGATGTCAGTATAGACATGATAGTATAGATGTGATAATGTAGCACTTAGATTTGTCTAAGATATACATAATAATGCAAGCATTAGGCCAGTGTCCATTTTGGTACCTTATTTTGTTTTAGCCTTTTATTTTTGACGGAAATAGACGTTTTAGTCTAGTTTTCACCAGTGAAATTTTAGTCATACATTTTTAATTTTTAATTTCAAATTTCTTATTTCTTCTCAGCGTTTTGAGGCTACATGTGTCTGTGTCTTTGTCGTGTACAGTTACCATGGTTACATGTGTTGTTCTCGTCTATTGCGGGGCTCGTGGAAAAGGCACTCTTCTCACACTCAGTTTCCATGTCACTCGGCTCTGCCGTAATAAAATGACAGTTAGTTGTCATTTACAAACTCTGTTGTTTGAACAGAACTGCTTCCTTTCTGTCATCAGCAGCGGATCATTTAGAAGAATTCACTCACCTGTTCACTTAAATACTGTTCATTGTCTGGGTTTAGCTTGAGACGAAGAATCAAAAACATCAGGTGGCGTGGTATTTCTTTAGCGAACATCTAGAGGAAGATTTAGATAGTTGACTGCCGATATTATTCCTGGAACTTACTCACTCCTTCTGATAGCAACACAAAAGATAGCCGACTGAGAGTTAACATTTGCATTACGTCCACATCCGCGGCACTTGATAATGTTACATAAGCTTATCTTTCTATAAATGGTTTGCTGGCCAGCATGTTTTTGTAGTTGGTCCCAGCAGTTTTGTTCTTGTCCAACTCTCAGTGGATTGTAGAGGAATTTAGTCCATCCGTCTGTTTCTTCCCAGGGGCGATTTGAGACTCTTTTTAGGAGTGCTCAAGCACACAACTTAATTTCATCTCAGCACCCATAAAAAATGATTATCAAACCCTCTGAGACCGCTGACATTACTGTCTTGAAGAGGCTGTAGTGGTTTTGACGCTAGAGTGATATTGGCATCATATGAAACTACAAAAACTAAAGAATGTAGCTTGTCTAGAGGGAGGCTAAATAACGCTCCAAATTTAGGCTAAATTTTGGCATGGAAAACTGGTATGGGGATTTACAAAGGGGTTCCTTGACCTCTGACCTTAAGATATGTGAATGAAAATGGGTTCTATGGGTACCCACGAGTGTTCCCTTTACAGACATGCCCACTTTATGATAATCACATGCAGTTTTGGGCAAAAACGATGCAGTTTAAATGTGTTATTTTCGCCTATTCTAAAAAATGGTGTATTTAAATATTTCTGCGTTCTGGGGTCCCTAAACAGTCTTGGAATTGCATAAATTGGGAATCACTGGAAAGCTGAGACTCTTGTGGATTCATTGAACCCAAGACATTTCCACCATTGATGCAGAAAAAGCAGAAAGTGGTGCATAAAAATTCAGCAAAATTCAGGAAATATAGGGTTTGACGCTCAAAATTTTCTGGGGGAGGACCTCCAGACCCCCTGCTTAATATGTGTGTCACATTCTCATTGGGGGCTGATCATAGAGTCACCCCTGTTTCATCCAAGAACCGGTAACGTCAGATAACATTACAAACAGAGACAGATACTCAATGCAAGATGCTTCTTTAAACAACAGATATTACTAGACCTTCAATTTACAACATCCAGATGATTTACTGTAAATGGAGTGAACATAATATCAGAAGCAGCTCTCAGTATTGCGCAGTACAATTAAACAGCACCACAAACTGCATCCTCCAGAATGACCATAAAGTTGAGTCAGCACCTCTTTAAAACAGTTTCAACAAAAGCTGAACATTATAACCTTCATGAAGGTAGGATTTATTGCAGCACTGTTGGATTAGGCTGCGTTTGCTTTAGCTTGGTGTACCTAATAAACGGGAAACTGAGTGTGCGTCTTAAATTCAGTGCAGACCTTGGGCTAGAATATTTGGCTGCCCTCCCTGCCCAAGGTGCCGTGCATAAAAAGCTTTTCCTGTCTTTAAATTATCCAAGTGTGGATGGCGGCAGTCCAAATTTGGACCTGGGGCACCAAATTGAACTGCGTGTACTGTGGGAGGTGCTAGGGGTCAGTTTGAAATTCAGGAACCACTTCATACACTATGCATGAGGCATAATGTCCCATCGCGCTGCTGTATACGAGTGTGGCAAATACCTACACACACTGCCGCCGCCGCCACACACTCACACATGCAGGCGCCTGCACACATGTTAATGTGTGCATAAACTCCTGCACACACAAACAGAGCCACTTTCAGACACGTTTTCATGCACATATGCAGACACACACCGTCCCCCTTTTATATCTGGGGGACGTGAGTGGAACAGTAAAGCTAAATCCCCTTGTCACATTTGCCGCTCATCTCCAATTCAATGGCACAGGCTGCGATGCCCTCGGATGCACTTGGCAAGTGAACAGCTAACCTGCCCGCCAGCATGTCTGCCTGCCAGCCGAGCACCGAGGTAGTTAGCATGCCAACTAGCCCACCCAGCAGCCACAAGCTAACGCTTCACTAACCCTCGGTCGCCCTGTGTCTTTCTCTGTGTGTTTAGTTGTACCCTATAGTAGGCTGGCTTTCTAAAACACAATCAGCTATCAGTGTTTCTTACATCAACACACAGACATCATCCATCCGACACCATGCTGGAATCTTTAGCACTGTGTTTTCATTTTTAAAGGGGAACCCCACCTAAATTAAGAATTAGAATATGTTATTTCCATGTATAGTTCAATCAATATTTGTGAACATAGGCTTCTCTCTCTCAAAGCTAGAAACCAGAGAAGTAAGTCTCAAACTTGTGATGTCATAGGGTATAAGGTCTTGAGCTGCTCCATAGACAATGAATAGGAGACTGATTTTGTGGGCCCACAAAATGTTTGTTTTCTTTTCCACACCCAAATGAGCTTTATTATATTGTAGTTTTCTCAGTTGTGAAACAGAAAATGCACCAATATACTCAGAACAGTCCCTCAGAATTGTCTATGGAGCAGCTCCACACTGTATACACTGAGTTTTAGCACTATAGTTTTTGGAGTTATTCATGTTTACTAATATTTTTTGGACTGTCTTAGACCGTAGGAATAACAGCTATGAATTTTTGAAAATGGTCATAGTTCCCCTTTAAGCCCTCTGTCCCAACTTCAGTTTGAGTTTATTATTAATTTCTCGCTGAGGTCATATATTTGCATCAGCTAAAACAAGACAGGGAAGCAAACAGTACAGAATTTACACTGCAGCATAAATAATGCAACCATGCAAACATCACAAGCTACAGTAACAGTGCTTCTTGTTAATTAATGTAATAGCTAAAGGGATGAGGGGTTGATGGATGTTTATTGATTTGACCTTATTTTTTGGCTGGTGGTAGCGAATCCCTGAGGCAAGAGTGAGAAATCTTCTTAAAGTGACTGTTCAGTGGTCACAGTCCAAAAGACTAGCCTTCACCATATGCGAAGCTTGTCTCGTCGGCACTAGAATAAACTTAAAATGATAAAATAGCAATATTACATACATGTGGAAGTAAAGAGTTAGTCTGGCACAGCAGAGATGTAGATGATGTAGATGATAGTCTACGTCAGAGGTGGAACGTAGTGAAAGGTTATTTTGAAATCAGACTGGATAAATTGTTCGTAGCTCATTTAAGACAAAAGTTTCATGTAAGTAGGCATATAAAAATCTCTCTGTGGCGTTACCTATTGCTCCAAACACTGCATCAGATGCAGATACACACCTCACACACACACACACACACACGTTACCTCCCTCTGCTCCAGTGCGTTCACATTTTGTGCAGACTAATAAATTAAATAATGTTCTTTTCCTCCAACTTGTACACCTGCAACCCCTTTTCTCCCTCATCCATAGTCTTCTTCATGAGCAGTCTTGTTTCGTCTGGTGCTGTCACTTCAGCGCTAAGCATTGGTGCCATGGCAACAGTACTGAGTCCTGATAAGCAAAAGGCAGTTACAAGCTCTTGGATTTTGCGGTGAAATGACAAAATAGAATAAAAGCAAGTAACTGAAAAGTTCTGAAATTACGTAGATGCACTGCGTCTATAATTCCTAGAAATGTACCTCAGTGCGAATACAGTACATCATGTATGTTTCCTTCTCTTACACTCTAACTGTTCCTGAGAATTGAGCCGTGTCTCCAAGTTAGCGAGGATCATCTCTCGCAGTCAAAGGGCCCCAAAATCAGAGGCCATAACTTCAGGTTTTTTTAATGCTCTTTCTCTCTCTTTTATTCTCTCATGTTTTAAGACTGGGCATGTAGTAATAATAATTTAATAGTCAGTATTATTAAACTGCATTGTAAGCATCGACTCTGAACATTTACTCAGGGAACACTTTTCAAGTAAGACGATTTAGATAGATAGATAGATAGATAGAGAGATAGAGAGAGAGATAGAGAGAGAGATAGATAGATAGATAGATAGAGAGATAGATAGATAGATAGATAGATAGATAGATAGATAGATAGATAGATAGATAGATAGATAGATAGATAGATAGATAGATAGATAGTGGGATTGGGTCGGTGTAAAAAATGTTCACACCGGTTTGATATTAAGTCAAACACCGGACCGGCTCGGTATACCGGGGATCGCACTTGACTCAGCAGCCGCTCACGAGTGGAACATAATGAGACTGAGAGAGCACATGAATGTGAGTGCAGCGACTCCAGTCCACTTGATGGTGGTAATGCACCCCCTAAGCTGGTTTGCTAAACGCCAATAAAACACTAAATAAGAAAAAGCTGAGAGTGAAGCAGCACCACGATCAGCAGGACAACTTACACGTTGCCTCATCTATGTTTTTTGCCTCTCTCGTCCACATGGTTGACCGGTGTAGTTTGGTAGAAAGAAAATAGTTCCCATGTGAAACTGCTCACAACTAGGGATGTGAATTATCTTGAATAACTGGGTCATGATTTCTGGAAAGAGACATTGCTGTTGAGTTTTTCAAATGTGTTTGAAAAGCACCATCTAGTTCCATTATATTCGAGAGAAGGCGCAAATCTCTACGGCAACTCACACCAAAACAATCTAAATTGATAAATAGCACTAAAGGTAAGAGGACAAGTATGGATTTGGGATTTTGGGCTGAACTGTCCCTTTAAGCTTTTACACCGGACCAGACTGGCAAAAAATGGAAATTGAACCAACTCTAATAGATAGCTCTACAGTCATTGTATGTAGTCTGTGGGTGAACACCATGCGAGTGCCCTGCTAGC